>JAHUTJ010051097.1:0-15701 GCA_036250325.1 Characodon lateralis
GGACTTGTATATGTCATTCCCAAGACCAATTGACGCTGTATTGGCCGCAAAAGGAGGCCCTACACCATACTAATAAATTATTGTGGTCTAAAACCAGGTGTTTCAGTTTCATTGTCCAACCCCTGTACCTGCATCCTAATGTTGGGACCCCAGCTATTGGTTACAACATGGATGAACATGGATTCTGAACTATACATTGAAGGCCAGTATGAACTTTTCTACACATTTCATTGTCACACTAACTTGCGCCTAACACAGCAAAGGAAGAGGAGGAGTCATAGCTGACTCCCCGTGACAACAAAAATGCTGTTTTCCAACATGGCAGCCTCTACCACGCTGATTTCCAGCAGGAGAACTGGTCGGGACACGCGCAAATGTCTCATTCTGGCAGCGGACAGTGGGTAATAGAGGGACCAGACCACGCGTCAGCTGAAGGCCTTGAAACTGCCCGGCAAGTAAGGCTTCTACTTTGAAGAATCCTTGGAGTGACTACGATCATGCCTCACCTAAGGTCATGAACTTTGGGTCATGACCGAAAGTACAAGATTCCCAATAGAAGCAGCTGAAATTAGCTTCCTCCGCAGTGGTTGGGCATTCCCTTATAGATAGGGTGAGGAGCTTAACCATCCAGGAGTAGCTTGAAGTAGAGCTGCTGCTCTTCCACAGAAGAATACTCCCAACCTCCACCAGATGAATGCCCTAACATCTCCACACAATGATACACCTATTTTCCAACCTATACCCAGCAAGTATGTTTTTTTGCTCAGACACACAGCTGAAAGAGTGCGAAACAACACATGCAAACAATATTTTATAAACTAATTTCTGTAAACATTTCTGTAATTCTGAGTGCAGTCACAGTCTATAGCTGCCCTTCTAGCCTTTCTCAAAGTCCAGTTTCTGTTCTGGATTTAAATCAAATGCCACATCAATTCAGCTTCAGCTTGCATTTTCTTGACCCTGATGATCTTTGGATGTGTCCTCAAGAATCATCAGGGTGCAGAAAATAACTGAGGTAAAACTTACATCAGTAGGTTTTACCTCAGCTGTTTTGATATTTTGAGTCTTGCTGTACTTTAAGTTCTGTTTATTTATTTTGTTTATTTTTTGTGTGTACAGTAAAACACTTTTATTTCGTTAGGCCTGCACAAGTTGGTCATGTTTAGGTTTAAATAGAGTTAGTGCTCATTGTCTCACTGTCAGAAAGAGCACCTCAGAGCAGGTAAACATTTGTAGGCAGGAAGTGCCATGTGTTTTGCAAATTGTAAGCAAATTAAATCAGTGAAATTTACTCATCCCTTGTTGTTCCGAACCTTCGACCTTACCCAGAAATTAGATTTGGACTTTTGAACATAATGTTTGAGAACAACTGATATGAATCATTTTTAATCCGCATTTCAGTTATAAAATCTAAATTATGGTTTAGTTGTATTTTTGCAAGATTCTTGGCAAGATATTTCCTAAGCCAAAACTTTTCTCAAAATAAACAACAAATTTTAAATATAAATGTAAATATCAATAATTATTAGCTTAACTGTAGCCATGTTGATTTTAAGAGCAAATAGCTGTTAGCAGACACAAGACTAGTTTGCAGCTGTGTATGATGCAGTATGGGTGAGAACTCGGGTGCCCAAATCTGACACCCTTGTTGTCAGGTGAATGAGAGTAAATACTGTCTCAGGAGTGTGAGAGTGAATGACAAAGCATCTCAGAACGTTTTCATGGGTGGCTGCACAAAGAAGCCTTACTGCTTTGTTCTGTAGTCATCATGGACCAATACTGCATGAGTAGCTGACAATAATGTAGAGAATAAAAAGAAAATCTTTCAAAGGACAACAACAGTCTTTGTATGGATAAACCAATCCTAAACTAAGGATAGTCCAAAAACAGTAGAAGAATCTGGCCTGGTCAACAGTCAAGCATAGAGCAGTTGTGTTAACAAAATGTTAAAATACTAACTCAACCAGATCAATTATATCTGCTCTGCTCACTAACATTAGATTGCTGTACACATTGGATTAAATTACATTGAGCTTCAGTGGCCTAAAAAATGAGAAAGTTTCCAACAACACAGAAGTCTCAGTTATAGAGACTGATCACTGTCAGATACGTTTTGACTGATAAGACAGGGAGTAGGGAGAGTGTGAACATTGTTAATTGCAGATAGTGATTCTTCCTGTCAAGTGCTGGCCTTTCCCACAGCCCTGCAAGGATGAATGGACATAGACCAGGGGTGGGTGGAAGGAAGGAAGGAAGGAAGGAAGGAAGGAAGGAAGGGGTTTTCTATCTGCACCAGTGCTAAGCAAGGCCTAACCTCTCAACCTGAGGTCAGTCCTCCCCAGTAAACATTCCTAAAGGGCAGAAGATCATCTGGAGAATGTTGAAAATAACATCAGTGAGGAATACCAGGCCATTCACAATCCCAACCTCAGCCATTCAGAGCATACAGGTGTCTTTGGTTGCTGTGTACAATTTTGTAAGAAGCTAAACCAGATAGTAAGAAAATCAGTGGGTGGACAGCTGGGGTTGCTTGAGCTCTTAAAAAGCTCTTTAAATTAAAAAAAGAACTGCAATGTTTTAAGGTACTCTGCTATAAATTATGACATTGGAAACCTGGAGAAGTAAACAGACTCTGTGACTAGGTACATTTCCAAATTCATAAAGGATGTTACTGATTTCAAGGTCATTACTGTAAAAGTAATGAAAAACCCTAAATTATGAGAGAGGTTTGCATGCTAAGATGTTAGATACAATTGTGTAGGTCAGGGAGAGTGGGAAGCTGGGCAGAGCCAAGTTGAACTTTAGGCAGACATTAAAAAGAACAAAAAACATTCTACAGCAACAGAGATATATGTTATAAGTGGCAGAGCATGCAGGTTATCGCAAACTACAGGTCCAACCCACATGCATCTTTTCTGGGAGCAATAAATTAGGATGCCCCCATATTTATTTCTACCTAAAATGGTTAAAATTACAAAGAGGAATATCACATCAGGTGCACATGATTGGGCAATGGTTATTCAGCTTTTTGAAGGTTTGCCCTGTTCCAACCTTAGATGTTTAGTTTGATGTGCACAAAAAAGCTGTCTGACACTGTTGTGACTATGAACCTGAATATATTATTTAATATTTTATCAAATAATATTTCGGTCTGTTAAGGGTTGTCCTGTGAATACCAGCCTAGTAAGGCGGTGGTATCAGGACAAAATCAAAAGTTGTGAGCCAAACTCTGACATTATTGAACAGCACAACTCTGCGCACACATGGAATGAATTCACACAATTTCTTAAAATACAAGAATTTATTAACCAAAATAAGTCAACTCAAAGTCAAACATACAACCCCTGGCAAAAATCATGGAATCACCAGTCTCTGAGGATGTTCCTTCAGTTGTTGAATTTTGTAGAAAAAAAAAACAGATCATAGACATTACAAAAAACTAAAGGCATTTCAAATGGCAACTTTTTGGCTTTAAGAAATACTAAAAGAAATCACAAAAAATAATTGTGGTAGCCAGTAACAGTTACATTTTTAGAACAAGCACAGGGAATAAATTATGGAATCACTCAATTTTGAGGAAAAAAATATGGAATCACCCTGCAAATTGTCATTTCAAACAATAACACCTGCATCAGATTAAATCTGCTCGTTAGTGTCCAGGTAAAAAGGAGTGATCACACCTTGGAGAGCTGCTGCAACGAGAGGACTGACAGGAATCATGGCTCCAACACCAGAGATGTCACTTGAAAAAAAGGAGAGGATTATCAAACTCCTTAAAGAGGGTAAATCATAACGCAGTGTTGCACAAGATGTTGGTTGTTCAGTCAGCTGTGTCTAAAACCTGGACCAAGTACAAACAACATGGGAAGGTGGTTAAAGGCAAGCATACTGGTAGACCAAGGAAGACATCAAAGCATCAAGACAGAAAACTTAAAGCAATATGCCTTGAAAACAGAAAATGTACAACAAAACAAATGAGGAACAAATGGGAGGAAACTGGAGTCAACATCTGTGACCGAATTGTAAGAAACCGCCTAAAGGAAATGGGATTTACATACAGAAAAGCTAAAAGAAAGCCATCGCTAACACCTAAACAGAAAAAAAAACAAGGTTACTGTGGGCTAAGGAAAGGCAATCGTGGACTGTGGATGACTGGATGAAAGTCATATTCAGTGATGAATCTTGAATCTGCATTGGGCAAGGTGATGATGCTGGAACTTTTGTTTGGTGCCGTTCCAAAGAGATTTATGCAGACGACTGTCTGAAGAAAACATGCAAATTTCCACAGTCATTGATGATATGGGGCTGCATGTCAGGTAAAAGCACTGGGGAGATGGCTGTCATTACATCTTCAATAAATGCACAGGTTTACATTGACATTTTGGAAACTTTTCTTATCCCATCCATCGAAAGGATGTTTGGGGATGATGACATAATTTTTCAAGATGATAATGCATCTTGCCATAGTGCAAAAAATGTGAAAACATTCCTTTGAAATGCCTTTAGTTTTTTTGTCATGTCTGTGATCTGTTTTTTTTTCTACAAAATTCAACAACTGAAGGAACATCCTCAGAGACTGGTGATTCCACGATTTTTGCCAGGGGTTGTAGAAACACGCTACCATGCTCGGAAAACGATGAACTCCTGGTTTTTAAGAATTTAAAATCATTCAATGGGACAGGAACATCACTCCTGTCAGATTGAGATTTAGATGGTTTAAATATTGGTGAAATATTTGGGACTTATTAACCTAGCAAATTATATGGTAGAGTGAATTACAGTACTAGTCTACACCACGTCTCTCACACCATAGGTATGTCACCACTACAGCATTGACACAATTGTGACTGAAATCTCAAGCTACGCTACACAGTCTGCACTAATAAATATGCACTCACCTCCGTATGCCAGATGATTGAAACTGAAGGCTTGATATACTTTCTGAATAATTTGGGAAATTATTATCTGACCACCTGGGGATACCCCTAGAGCTCTAAACTGTATTCCCAGAAGGACAATCCTTAAATATGTAAAAAACACACAAAAACAAAAGCGATCTCACAGTAAAAGTAAAATACCCCATATTGATACAGAAAAATTTCCACAATCTTGATGGCAATACACTCTTCTGAAAGAGAATGCATCAAAGCGACACACACACCTCAAACACATGGCAGACATGGATGTTCCACAAAATCCCCTTCATTTGCTCATGTATAGATTCACATAGTTTTTTCTATGTGGATCATGTTCACTACTACGGTGGCTTGTTAACTCTGTATGTTTTCTGTATTTGGGTCGAATCGAGGCCAGTTCGTATTCAGACCATAACAAACCGCACCACCGTTTGTGTGGAAGCGGGCCGAGACCACTTTAAAAAGCGGGCCTCAGTCCGGTTGTTTGGTCCACACTTCTTGAGTGTATTCACACCTGCACAAAAAGTCTGGACTAATGGGGAAATGAACTGTGGTCTGTTTAAAGCAGACCAGAAGTGGCAGGTGTAAATACACCCTTACCCTCTCCATCTGTTGTTTAGGTAGTAGACTGGCTGATCTGCAGCAGGAGATATTTAGTCGCCTAGGTGCTAATTACGAGGTCAATTGGTGTGTTTTGTTTCTACAGCCTATAGCAGTGCACATATTTAAAAAGCTAGCAACCAATGGCCGACATTCTAGGCAAATAATTATTTTTATATTTAGCAATATGACTCTCTCCATTTGTTAATTTTATTGTCAGCAGCACTGAGAGATTTGTCAGTTTCTAACCTGTAAAACATGAGCACAAGTAAGATGAAATGGGCTTATTTTTCCTTCTGTTCCTCTAGATTATCTGGTGGTGAAGACATTCCAGGAAACTATCTCACAGACATCCAAACATGTTTAATCACAAACACAAGATTAACATCATTAATATTCTGCACAGTAAGCTAAGGCTATAGAGCTAGAATCTCAGTTCACTCATGCTTTCTTAAGAGGCAAGTTTATTCTCAAATACTTAAAAACCTTTTGAACTATAATTCTTTTTATAAACTACAAGAAAATATGCAAGCAAAACAAGTAAAATATGTGGGATGTAGCAAAGAAATGTCACTTAAAGTGAAACTGGGAAAAAGAAAAAAGGCTGATTAAATTTGCTCCTGATATATTTAGAAAGCTTACAGTGCAATACAATTGATCATCTTTATTTAGTTTTTATAGAGTGACAGAAATAGGTGGGTTGGTAGGCATACTACCATTCCCCATTATTAGAAGTATTAGGACATGGTCATATGGTACTGATGATAGAGTGCAAAGATTGACTAATTTGTTTTAGCTGTTTAAAATTACAATGAAGCAAAATGCTCAGAAAAAGAAAAAAGTTATATTTTAGTATGATATCAGGATTTGAGGAATAAAATCAATAAAATATATTAAAATAGTTAACCTGAAAAAAAGATCTCAGAGTAAGATACATTTTGAATACATATAAAGCTAAAAAAATCCAACGTTTCAAAAGATTTCCGCTCACTCAGCTTATACAACTTTCTAAATGTCAAGTTTTAAAACTTATCAAATCCTAAAGTACGGCTCGCACAGCTGGCCCGAAGCCACCTCAGGATGAATCCCTGTAACACGTTCTTCAGGAATCTTAAAAAAAAAAACAGTCATAGAATGACTCATGCTTTGGCTCCTGGAGATTGAGGTTGGCTCCTAAAATGCCGCAAACAAGAAAAAAAAAAAAGACATTTCCCCCAAAGCCGTCAAAAGACATTAGCTCACCACTGCTCTGGGTGGTGCCATACTGTACAAATAGCCCTTCCAGGCTACTATCTAGCAGCATGTTGTGAAGCATCAGAAAAGAACACTATGTGGTAAAAATGGACCGCTGATACAGTATATTTACGCCTTCCAGCCTTTTGAGGATTTGAGTTTGTCCTTAAATAGCTTCGGTGACTCGGTTGTGTACTGTGTGCATGTGCAGTGAAACAGAGGCCACACAACCAAACATTTTGCAGTTTCTATAAACCTACCACCTGTTTTTTAGCTCTGTTTCAAAAAGAAAAAAATCACGCTTGGTTAAGAAAGGGTGCAGCATAAATGACCCTTTTCAGGGTATTTATGGCCTAGCTTATACTCATTTACCTAAATTTGGTGTATTTGGGATTAACAATGCTTAGAAAGAAAATCTCAAGCAATTAGAACATCACAAGGAAACTAAAATATAAAATTGTGAGCTTAGAACATGCTATGACTTCAAATTAGAGCCACAAGATCTCACAATATTGCATATTAGAACACCACAGCGATTCTCGAGTCAGCCAAGTCTGTCTCACAATCCGGGGTTTTAATACACACAGATTGCGATGTAAGGAACCTTCACTCTTTTTGTGAAAAGAAAAAAAAATATTCTAGGTTTGTTCAAACTGTTAAAATCTAATCTTATTCTAGTAAACGAAATAACCTTTATTGTTTCACCTAATTAGCTGAATGTATTATTAAACCGCTACTGATTAGCAGGACAAGGATGAAGAATCATATGTAAATTCTACACTTAAATATTATTTTTTGAAGTATATATTTAAACAGACATTTCCTATAAGACAAGTCCATCAGCAAGATAAACAGTCGACTGTAGGGTAACTACTAGGGCAGAGAAAACGATAATTAAATAGGCAAAGGCTAATTAGTTAGTTAGCATCAGGCAGTCAGGATGGCAAAAGTACAAAGGGCACAAAGGTAGAAAACACAGTATATTTGGTACTTTGTCTTTTCACTTTAGAACTGATTTTAAACTTGGCTGCTCTTCATCTGATATATCTTTAGGTTTTCCAGAATGGTGAGCAGTGGTGTGCTTTGGTGACCAATGACTTTAATCTTCTTTGGCATCTGCATCAGAGCTTTTTAATTACCGCTACATTAAAGCGCTATTTCACAGTTTCAATGAAATTTGGAATGCAGTTATGCATCTCTGGATCAAAATCTAAAATATTTTGTGCTCAAAAATGAACAGGTTTATTCTACACATATAGATGGGTTAAAAACACAGTTTGTAATCTGTGAAACCTTAATTTGTGAAAACAAAATGTAGAATTCTTGTTTTCACAAAAATACAACTATGCACACATTCTTGTGTCCAGGGCAATATATAGAGACCAATAAACCTAACAGTATTGCTTTTGGATTGTTGGAGGGAGTCAGAGTACCCCGAAAGAAACCACGCATGCACGTGAGAACATGCAAACTCTGGTAATGGAACCGGAGACTTTCTTGCTGCATAGCAACATTGCTAGTCACCCAATGTGCAGCAAATGGTTTATATTGTTCCATTTTTGTTTCAACACATTATAGTTTAAAAAAGGAGCATTTCTGCTGAAGATTATCATGTTTAATGAATTTAAAACTATCTGATGGCCTGTGGTCATCAATGGTGGACAGAATAATATGTCACTAAAGACATGGTAAAACCCTGTTTTGTTTTCTGGGCTGCCTATCAATACTCTGACAGCGAGGTGAGAAAACAGCAAAACATCAAGTGAAAACATGCATCTTGATCTTCATGCTTTGCTAAGCTTTTACATAAAAATGCTAAGCTTTATCCTTCTCTCCTCTTCCCATCTCTCGTCTCTTCTGTGCAAACAAGAAAGCTTTCTTTTCTTGCCTTGCTCTTATTCAGCACTTATTTTTGCTCAGATTTATCCGAAACCCTGCAACTCTAATCCTACAAAGTCTTTATTGTTGTTCCTTATCTTGGCCAACATACCCTATCCTTTTTACAGGTCTTAAATACCACTTTTAGTGACACAGATGCACACTTAGACACCGACACAAGCTCTCATTAAAGAGAATACTCAGCCAGCTGCCCTGCTGCACACTTTCCCTTTTCTCAAGTACACATATATCTAATTGTCTGGCAGATTATACAAATCAAATGTGAAAACATGGAAAACACTCTTTTAGAGAACAAATGTCAATATTCACAAATAGCAAATATGTGATCAAGAAATAATCAACTTAGGCCTGTTCTATAATAATCACAGGGAAAAATGCTAAGGCAAGTCTCTGTGCTATTATGGAAAGATGAGGAGGCACTTAATAGCCAGGTACAGCAGGCTATACTGTTCAGTTGAGGAGGCTGGTTCAGCCCTCCTTATAGCCACCAAGGGGGGTAGAGACAGGAAGTGTTGAAAGGAAGGACAAGGAAATGAGTCCGCTGGAACTCTGCACTTCCATAAATCACAGCAGCACACAAACAAAAAACAATTCATTGGATGTTGGAAAGGACATATACACAGGCACACTGATAGCACACACACAATCCCTGACATCAGAGCTTGGAGATGTACAGAAATACAAAAACACAATCACAAACTTCAGCTGATCCATCGTGCTATCATTTGAACAATCCTACAGAAGTGCATACAGCATCAACCCTTTTGATTATTTAACTGGAAAGAAAACAGTAAAGAAAATGTGTTTTTTGCATGTTGGTGGTGGCAGCGTCATGCTGTGGGAATACCTTTTCTTCAGAAGGGAGAGGGTAGCTGATGAGAGTAGATGGGAAGATGGATGGGGCTATAAACATGGCAAACCTGGTAGAAAATCTCATAGAGGCCGTAAATAGGTCATGGAATATTTTCAGTCCACTTTGCGATAATGTGCTACATTGTTTTCATCTGCCACATTAATTCATAACAACATATTTTAAAGTTTTGGCTTGCAACAAAATAAATTGTGAAAATGTTTAGGATCCAGAAACAGATTTTTGGGAATCTTTGGGGAGAAACCAAATTTTTATAATGAGAAATTTTCCACACAAAAATAAAAGACACTTGTGATGTAATGAGGATAGTGTTGCCTAAGGACTGCTTTTAACAAGAAGTAACAGTGAAAAAGTCAAAACAACTCAAATAGGACTCACCTATGGTAGAGAGACAGCCAGGTCAAGGGTCATGACATGAAAAAATAAAAACAATAAAAGCAATTAGAATTTTTAATACAATGGTCGTATTTTCTAACAAGACAGCAGTTTTTCAAGTTCACTTCAGGTAAAGATAGAAAGAAACAGATGGGTACAGCAGGGAGGAATACAAGAATGAATTAAACAGGGAACATATGTAACATTTAATCCCTGGATGCAAAGTAAGGGGAACATGATTATTGTGTTAGGACACATCTCGATTGAAGAAAAAAAAAAAAAAGACAAGATTTGGAGCTGGTGTCAATATCTAGTGGTGAATCTAAGGAAAGAGATTCTGTGATTGGTCAGAGGCTGGACAAGAAAAGTGTTAAATTATGGGAGAATCCCACCAGTGCATATTTGAAAAGGCTAGCATTAAGGCAATCCAGAGTCTCAAATTGGTCAACAGTTGAGTTAGTCACCCCAAAAAAGTCCAAACCAGACATGCCAATGAAGGTTTTAGATGTAGTCATTCAGGAAACAGCACATATGGGTGCAGTTCCTAGGAGAACAGCCCTGATTAGTAAAAGACACACAAGCAATCAATACAGCCCAATACTGGAACTACTCAAGCTGGTTGGAAGCGTCATGCATGGCAACCATTCCCCTCTATCTTTCAGTTGCCTTCAGTACTTCTACTGCGGTTAGGGCAGACTACAACCAACCTTCCACGATGGGGACAACTGGAGGGACCACAGCTGTGTCTTCCATTGGATCAGCAAAGCTTGGAAAAAAAGGCTTTGCTGCAGGATTGAGACCAGATCCTGGAACTCCAGGAGTGACTGAAGAAGGAGATGACGGTGAAGCAACAGGGGATGCCTGTGGGGAGAGCTTTCTGGATTGCTTCTGGGTCAATTTTCCATCTTGATGCTTGGGCTGGAATTCTTGTGCTGTGGTTTTGGGTGAACGGAGAGGTGCTGGGCTTGGGGTGTTAAAGGACAGACCCAGGGGTAAAGGAAGACCTAAAGCGCTCGTGTCAGTGAGGTCAAATATTTCACTGTTGGTGCTCAGCTTGGAGGTATTCAGCAGCCATGAAGCATCAGAGGGTGTCAGGGGTGGGGCAGAAGCCAACGCCTCGTCTTTAGGAGAAAGGGTCTGGCTTGTCTGTGAAGCAGAGCTGAAAGCTGAGGTGTCTCCTTCTGAAACACCTTGCATGGAAGATTCTTGAAAGGAACCTGAGATGTCAAACAACCCACTCTCTACCATGTCACCTAGTGCTCCTGTATTCTCTGTAGAGAAAGGAGGATAAAACGTTTGATTACTGTGGCCCAAACTGGCATTTTCAGTGTCAATCAGGACGTCAACTGGATCACCAGAGGAAGCAGCTTCGGGGACTGAGCTGAGTGTTGTTTTGTTGGTGGAAGATGGCATTGTGAATGGAGCTGCTGTAGCATTCAGCTCACTGTTCAGGACCAGTGGGCTGATGGCCGCAGAAGCTGAAGAGCGCACACCCTGAGACAAAGAGGAAGAGTCTTCCTCTGGATTAAACCCTTTCTTCCAGGTGTTTTGGTTGGTGTCCATGTCTGCAGAGGAGGTCTCCATTTTTTCTTTTGTTGGGCTCCCAAGATCCACCATTGCTTCTGCTTTTGTTTCTAAGGCAGTCACTGAAGAGGGAACAAATGGCTCTACTGTCACTGACCATTCCTCTGGAAGCTTCTTCCTGTTTTTACTCTTCTTCCCGCGGGCTCCATTCTTACCAAGTTGCTCTTCCCATCCACCCTCTCCTCTGTCCCTTCTTGGGCCAATCCTATGATAAAACTCCTCGACCGGAGGAGTGTTTTCTCCTGCTCCTTGCATCTCCGGCTCACCCCTGCCCTCAAGGTGTTCATAGGGTCCCTCGTCTTTCTGACGCCTTTTCTTTTTCCTCTTCTGTTTTCTGTCAGATCCATCTGTGTCCCTTTCATCGCCTCCAGCATAGGCGGTGCTTTCACGGCTGGGCCAGCTGTCAGGCGTGTCTTCTGGACTGGCAGCAAGCAGATCGGCTTGGTCAGAAAACTTCACAGAATGGCTTGGAGCGAAAGGTGGCTCTGTTGATAGGGTGCCAGTCTGGTCTTGCCAAGAGTCATCTAAGGAACCTTGTTATGGGCGAAGAGGGGAAAGTTTAAGGTTGAGGAAATGATTATGGATATTATACAACACTACTGGTTCCCTACATCTAACTCAAAAAATGGAAGCAAAGACATTTCAGAACAAAAGACAACAATGGTGGCCAATGTCAGCAGTGAATATTTACAGAAGCAAACTTCTTTTAAGAACAATTATAATGGCCACTTCTATTGTAAAACACTGCGGTCAGGTTAGGAAGGTGAAACAAAAGAAAGAAAGATGGATTATTATTACCATAGCCCTTAGGACTGCATTGTGCTTTTGGGTAATCTTGTACTAAAATCAAAATACAAACACCTGTGGAAAACCAGATCAGATTGTAATCTTTTTGAAGTTCAAATACAGAATCATTAAATTAATACTAAAAGTTACAAGAGCTGATATTTTTAATCTGAGGTTAGATTACTTGTGAGTGATCTGTATGCAAAATCAGTGAGGATTGTCAAAAGTCTGTGTAACTTGAAAAAGAATTTCCTCAAAATTATAAATAATTTGCTGTTATTCCAGTTTAAAGGTTGTCCTTGTGGTGCGTTCCCCATTTATATCCAAATGTTGGGACTTTTTATAACAAATCCATGGGAACGACCACTAATATCTGACTTGAAATGACACTGGTTTCTCAGCTTCAGGTGATTGCTGCAATAATACATTTTAAACTTTATCTTATTACATCTCTTGCACACATTACCGTTCATCCTTATTTGCCATTTTTCTACATTTGAGAGCATTATTGCTGACAGTTATTGGTTTGTTTTGCTAATAAAACTTTGCATGTTTATTAAGCACAAAATGTAGTGCATTTAGTACTGTGTACACCACATAGATGTGCAGTCATGGTAAACATAAAGAACATCTTCTTTCAACTACAAGGTTTTTAAATTTCAGGGAAGGGTAACATGATCTGGGCTTTGAAATGTTCCAAAATGATTCAAAGTGCACAAAACTACAGCTAAAATATATTCATAAAATACAATTAAACCAAAAGTAAATTCCATTATATAGCCGGAAGAACCACCTTAGGCAGCAATAGTTTGAAGGAGTCATTTTTTGTATGAATTTAACATTCTTTCTCGTGTAGGAGGAAGTTTGGCAGACTCTCCTCAGAACTTTAAAGTTTGTGTGCAGCTGTTTATGCACAGCTCTAAAGTCCCCTCACCATTCTAATGAGGTCGAGGTCGAGTTTTTTAACCAGGTCGTTACAACACCTTGATTCCTTTTGTTTTCAGAGATTCCTGTTGTAGATTTGACAGAGAACCTTTGACAGATTAACTGTGAAGGTCATAGCTGACGCATTAAATGCAAGGTTCTCTGTTCCAGCTACTGCAAAATACCCAAACCATCACTCCTCCACCACTGTGCTTCAATGATGCCATGCTGTGTTTTGTTATATGCTTTCTAGCTAAACACATCTACTTTGGCCATATCTTTGTGGAACCAGACATTCAGTAAATGGGCTGTCCTATATTGTATCTATGTCTTTAGCAGCTGGTAATTGGCGTTTGTGCTAATATGCTTTGATTCAGTTCTGACCAACCTTGACTTGGGCAAATATCTCTGCTTTCATCTGATGTCTTGTGGTTCAGTCAGCTGCAGCTTTGCAAACCAAAATTGTAGCATCATTCATTGATTGAGGGAAGAGATTTGGCGACCTTTCCAAACAAGCCATTGTTGTTCACTACTTACATAACTGTGGTTTCATGGATTTTAACATTTTACATCATTTAACATGAACACCGTTGATGCTGACCTACAGCTGCTGGGTTCGTGTTTCGCAGAGTTGGAAATGGCCTTAAAACCTTTCCAATGATAGGCAGAAACAATTGATTTTCTAAGATCATTATGGCTGAAACAATTAATCAGATTAATCATGATTAATTGATAACGGAAATAACGGTCAACTAATTTAATAATCGAATAATCATTAACTGAAGTATACAGACTGTAAGAACAACCCACTCAGAGCAGTAATTAGGCCAAAATTGCACAAAAAAATATATGCATTTTGCAAAAAATGGAAAACCTTCTTTGTCTCTAAATATACTGCATCCAGAACTGCTCAAATGATATAATTTTAGCTTCACCTGATTCAAACTCTGTAAAAAAAAAAAAAAAAAAAAAAAGTCTATATAGCACCATTTGCTATCCGACTATTAATTGAAACAATAGTCGACAGATTAATCGATTAGCATCCCCAAAGATCATTGCTGATATCTTCCCACCCTGGCATTGTATAAATTCTGTTACATACCAACAATCTGCCAAAACTGCATTGATTCAGTAGGGACACTCACACTAACAGATGATCAATTAAATTAGTATACTTGTGAAGCAGCACCTGGCAGTTCCGTTGACTCCTAAATGCTATGGAAGAAGCAGCTATGTACTTGGGTCTTTTTTCAGTTCATAAGGACACTCACTTGATGCTAGAAATAGATAATTTTAGAACTTCATAAAGCTCGAATGATTGATGTTGCAATAGCTAAAATTCTAGAAATAGGGTGTTTTTTTCTTACCCTGATTAAAAACAAAATGAACAACATGTAAGCAGATCTTTTAGTTATCAGGGTCCTCTCCTGTGGGACCACCTCACAATTTCAGTCCACGTAGCAGGTTCCCTGTGTAGTTTTAAGACTAGGCTTAAAATTTTCTTTTTGATTAAATGTATTGGCTTGCATACTGCTGCCAGCAACATAATTGTACACCTTCTACTGATGATACACTTGGCCCTGTCTTTCAGTATTTAACCATGTTTCTCCCATACATAGCTACTGGCTGTGACCAACTGTATGTGCTCTCTTTCATACTCTAGACTTGAAAACTGACAGAGTTCATCTGCTTAGTTGTCTTTCTCTCATAGATGAAGCCACTAAAAGAGCTAATAGTGCCATTTACTTTTTACTTCTCTTTAACATAGAAAGTACTCCTGGATCAATGCTTCTGTGTTCTCTTTGGGTCTCTGCTCTGTTCTCTCAAACTCCCAGTCGGACATGGCAGATTGCCGCTCACACTGAGCCTAATTCTGCTGAGGTTTTCTTCCTGTTGAGGGAGGGTTTACCTCTTTACTGTTGCTACATGCATAATCAGTATGAGGGATTGCTGCAAAATCAACAAACAATGCAAGCGACTGTCCACCATCTCTACATGCTCATTCAGGAGTAAATGGTCCAAGTCACTGACTCCATGCAATCAGCTGGGTTTCCTTGGATAGAAAACTTGTACTCTTACTCGTCGTCTTCCGCTTATCCGGGACCAGGTCGCGGGGGCAGCAGACTCAGGAGAGACACCCAGACGTCCCTCTCCCCAGACACCTCCTCCAGCTCCTCCAGGGGGAGCCCAAGGCGTTCCCAGGCCAGCCGAGAGACATAGTCCATCCAGCGTGTCCTGGGCCGTCTCCTGGGCCTCCTCCTGGTGGGACGTGCCTAGAACACCTCCCGAGGAAGGCGTCCAGATGGCATCTGGTATAGATGCCCGAGCCACCTCAACAGGCTCCTCTCGATGTTGAGGAGCAGTGGCTCTACTCCGAGCCCCTCCTGGATGGCCCAGCTCCTCACCCTATCTCTAAGGGAGTGCCCGGCCACCCTACGGAGGAAGCTCATTTCAGCCGCTTGTATCCGGGATCTCGTTCTTTCGGTCATGACCCAAAGTTCATGGCCATAGGT
>JAHUTJ010051098.1:0-15696 GCA_036250325.1 Characodon lateralis
GGTTCTCAAACATAAACATTGCATGGTAATGTTGCATCACTCTTTTTGGTCATGATTTTCAATCATCTTTAATCAATTTGTTTATATTGTACATAGCCCATTAGTCTTCCTTATTCTTTAATTCTGCTTGGTAGTTTAGTTGGATTGTTTTAGCATAGTAAAAGGGTTTGTTTACTGAATATGTTTGACTTTGAGTTGACTTATTTTTGTTAATAAATTATTGTATTTTAAGAAATTGTGTGAATTCATTCCATGTGTGTGCAGAGTTTTTGCTGTGCAATAATGTCAGAGCTCGTCTCACACTTTTCTATTTTGTCCTAATACGATTGCCTTACTCGGCTGGTATTCACAGGGCAACCCTTAACAGACCGAAATATTATTTGATAAAATATTAATATTAAATAATATTTTCAGATTCATAGTCACAACAAGTTTATTTGTATAGCAAACATCAGCAATAAGACAATTCAAAATGCTTTACATGATGAAAAACAAAAAAACATTTCAGTGACAAAATTGTTTATTTTTTGTATTCAACTTTTTCATTGCCATGGATAATTCTTCATAACATATTTAGTCATATTCAATAAACTAGAATATGCATTCCAATGAGGCTCATTTGAGAGATTAAATGTTCCTTTTGAAAATAACCTTTTCATTAAGCCTACATTTCTGTATTAAAAATATTTTTTGTGTTCAAATTTGCAAAACAAAACAACATTATTAATAGAAATAAAGGCTTAAAACATCACTTTGTATGTGATTAAACTAGAAAACGTGTTTCACTTAGTGAACTGAATTACTGAAATAAATTAGCTTTTCAGTTATATTCTAATTTATTGAATATGAATGGTGCCTAATACTCAGGCATCGAAGTGCTGGCAGCTTCCAGTCTATATACACCTCCAGGTAATTAGTAAATGTGAAGCACCTGTATCCTCTTCCTCTGTGAACTCCATCACCATCTAGTGACCAAGCAGAGTAAATAGCAGGCAAACACAAACACACGTAAACTCACAGACCCTGACAATGACTGTATGTGCAGTACTATCAAAAAGACATTACAGCCTCTTTTAGATCTAGGGCTTTACCAATGAGAGCATAATGAAAGAGCATCCAAGGTCAGCAAGCAGAGACCTTATAGATGCATTAGACTGCATGGCCAGACCTTAAAGGAATTTGGTGAAGTCATATTTTGGATGTAGATCAGGCTGAGTGATTATAGTGAGAAGTTTCAGGGCATCTGGTTAGTACTCTTTGATATGTGGTGCCAGATGACATAAAATATCTGGGTAGCCTAGTGTAAACAATGTATATTAAATGCTTTCTAGTGCATCTACTCTGAATCTTTGAGTCTGGTGACCATCACTCACACACATTTTTTAATGGCTGTCAGATGGTCCGGCAACTGCCTGCAACACAATCATTTTACTCATTATGCTTCCTCTTCTGCCCTCTTGTGTCCTTTCTAGACATGTAACCCCAACCGCGTCAAATAACATATCCATCACTTGTCTATATTTGTAACAAATTACTCCAAAATTGAACAATTCATTATGAGCACTCAACTTTTTATTTTGAGTGTTGAAATTTGTAAAATTAGTTTTATATCACCCTGTAATTAGAGATAAAGAAATGTTGGATCTGAACAAGTGAAAGGCTTCTTTTTACTCTATAACAGTAGCATTAGTTTTGATTTAAAATCTGTTATTTGCTTTTGAAATCAACAGAGATATTAGAAATAACTATGTTCATTCCAATTTGGTTCATCCCCCGACCACTAACACTTCTCACCAGACAAACCCGGTCCTCAATGCAACAAATTCTTGAAAATGGACAATTTAACCGTGTGGGTTGCAGCTCTTGAATAAGTCTCTCAGAGAAGCTGTGAAATAGTTTTCTCTATTTCTCCAGGTGAGTGAGCATTGGGGAAGATAAGCCTGTCACAGTTTCCCTCCAGACTGAAGCACAGGGATCACATCTCAAACAGCAGGACAACTGGCCAGGAGCGATAGCCAGCCAACATCACCATGAGAGGACTGGGGAGAAGGTGGCGTGTGTGAGAGCGGGGGGAAGGGGGATGCATCAAAAACTGGGCTTGCTTTCAGAGGATCTAAGCCACTCGGCAGCAGCAGTATCTGTGACAGAGCAGGCCTAATTGTTTTTGCTTCCAAACAAGATTCACTTTGTTTTCAAAGCAGAGAAGAAAATGGATGATTGATGGAACTGAGCAGTGGGTGATGATGCTTTTGAGGTTTTACTAGAGGGTGGGAGGTTGAAAAATCGCATTAAAAGCATTTGTATTCACAATCTAACGACTTGCATTGGCAACATTTGAATCGACAAAACCATTATGTTAGTATGCAATACTCTGGTATTTTATTTAGTTTGGTTGCAGTGAAAATGGTTTTGGTTCTAGTACAGATTTGTTTTGTGTTTGTTTTTTATACTTAGTTGTTTCAGATCATCAAACCAATTTTAATATCCAAAACTAATGATTTGGAAAAATACAAAATGCAGTTTTCAAACACTGATTTTATATACAGTACAGACCACACGTTTGGACACACTGTCTCATTCAAAGAGTTGTCTTTATTTTCATGACTATGAATATTGTAGCTTCACACTGAAGGCATCAAAACTATGAATTAACACATGGAATTATATACTGAACAAAAAAGTGTGAAACAACTGAAAATATGTCTTATATTCTAGGTTCTGTGGTATATATATATATTCATTTAAAAATGAAAACAATTATTTAACTACTCCACTTAATTTTTTTTTTATTATATAGATATATATTTTTCTTTAATGCCAACTTTATCTTTTATTGAGCTCAATAGCTGGATTCATTAATTGGTCATATCCATCCGCTACTGGATTTATCCAGCTACGGCTGTTTCAGATGCTACAGAATATTTTACAGCAGTTAATATCATATGATAAACATTTTAAAAGAGGTGGCATTGAAAAGCAAACAATACACCAGCACAACTGGTTAATTATTTATTTCCATCACCTGTTTGCAAAACCGTGTTCTCCCAAGTTTTGTTAAAAAAAATCTTCTTTGCAGTATTGTCCTGTTTTTCAGCTGCACAAAATCTACTTTAACAGTGGTTAAAATCCTTTCATCTGTGTCTATATTTATGCCAGTTTAACTTTTGGTAAAGTTCAGTTCAGCCAAGCTGCTTCAGATGTACTTTTTAAATACTTAGCAAATACTTTCAAACCTTTCTGCTTTTGATCCATAACATAAAAGTAGCTGAGCCTTGACTGCCGCAGGTTATCAAAAGTTATCAAAATGTTTTGCAATGGTTTGTTGAGTGCCACAGTTTTGGGTTCATAGTTTATGGTTTGATTTGGCTATTTTCCATTTTGTCATACATCTAAACACTTTATAGTTTTTAAACAAGCTGATATTTTCAAGGACATGACATGTAGTTTTATGGCATGTAGTTTTACATTAGATATGGCTAACTTAGTTTGCAAACACCAAAGAAAAATACTTGGTGAAGACTGTTAAAAATAGCTTACCCCCATTTAAAATCTGCAGCCGAAGGACTTTGAAATAAATTTGTTTAAATGTTCTGTGTGTGATTTCATTGATGGTGGGTGTGTCTGGTTAAGTAGGTTGAGCAATTGGTCGGGGGGTGGGGGGTGGTATGCACGGAAGCCATCAATAGCTGACATAAATCACCGGTAGAGTGAGGCGTCAGAGAGTACAGTTATTGCATATAAACAAAGTAAATGATGTAGCTGCACACAGACACTAGAAATTTAGTTGTCCTATTTTGTTATTTTTCTTAAAGGTAAGATGATCATAAATCCCAACCATAATGACATATAAAATTCATACAGTGTGTGTAAAAGGTTTCATTGTCATTGTGTCAGATTGTTCTGTGAATGTGACTTGGAATGCTACAAGTGTGGTTTGATATGATGAGATGTTAATACTTCTGTAAAAACTCATATGAGGTGAGGGACTGCACGGTAAACACAATTACAAAGGTGATAATGGGTTGAAGTCAGCTCCTAACGATGCACAGTCCGGGAAGGTCTGGATAGATTTTCTTTGGGTGAATAAGCAAAGGCTAATGAAACGAATGCTAAGCATACTGAACCAGATCTGGTGCCAACCAATCATTGCCCAAGGCGGTAGTATGTAATTTCCTTTTGGACTGTCAGAGCACAAAAGCTACTTTGAGAAAAAGTTTCCTATTGCATTTTCAAAGTAAAAGTCTGTATGGGGACATGCATTCAGAATTTAAGTTTATTATTACATTTATTTATTGTGTTTAAGATTTACAGTGATTAGATGAAGGAAATGCAAAATACTGATGATATCAAGGTGTAGCTAATAAGTCACTGTTGGTGGAAATAAGACGATTGATTAATGCAAACAAGAGATTGCAGGATTAATTAAATGAAGGTAAAAATGTTTGGTACTCGTACTTGTACTCGGACTCATCGTCTTCCACTTTATCTGGGACTGGGTTGCGGGGACAGCAGACTCAGTAGAGACACCCAGACTTCCCTCTCCCCAGACACCTCCTTCAGCTCCTCCTGGGGGAGCCTGGGGCCAGCTGAGAGACATAGTCCCTCCAGTGTGTCCTGGGCAATCCCCTGGGCCTCCCGAGGTAGGCGTCCAAGAGGCATCCGGTATAGATGCCCGAGCCACCTCAACTGGCTCTTCTCGATGTGGAGGAGCAGCGGCTCTACTCCGAGCTCCTCCCGGATGTCCGAGTTCCCACCCTATAGGGAGTCCCCGGCCACCCTTCGGAGGAAGCTAATTTCAGCCGCTTGTATCCGGGATCTCGTTCTTTCGGTCATGACCCAAAGTTCATGGCCTCAAAGAATTAGATCCCGGATACAATGACCCAAAGTTCATGGCCATAGGTGAGGGTAGAAACGTAGACCGACCAGTAAATCAAGAGCTTTGCTTTTCGGATCAGCTCTCTCTTCACCACAATGGTCCGGCACAGCATCCCATTACTGCGGCAGCCGCACCGATCCGTTTGTCGATCTCCCGCTCTATTCTCCCCTCCCTTGTGAACAAGACCCCAAGATACTTGAACTGCTCCACTTGAGGCCAGAACTCCCCTCCAACCTGAAGAGGGCAAGCAACCGCTTTCCAATCGAGACTTGGAGGAGCTTCATCCGAGCCACTTTACATTCGGCTGTGAACCGCCCCAGTGCATGCTGTAGGTCTTGGCTAGAGGTGGCCATCAGGACCATGTCATCTGCAAAAAGAAGAAGGTCCCCAAAACAGACCCCCAAACAAGACCACTTAGAAATCCTGTCCATAAAAGTTATGAACAGGACCGGTGACAAAGGGCAGCCCTGCCGGAGTCCAACATGCACCGGGAACAGGTCCGACTTAGTGCCGGCAATGCGGACCAAACTCCTGCTCTGCTTGTACAGGGACCGGATGGCCCCTAATAAAGGGCCCCCGACTCTGTACTCCTGGAGCACCCCCCACATGGCACCACAAGGGACACAGTCGAATACCTTCTACAGGTCCACAAAACATGTGGACCGGTGGGGCAAACTCTCATGAATCCATGAGCACCCTGTAGAGGGTATAGAGCTGATCCAGTGTTCCACGGCCGGGACGAAAGCCACACTGCTCCTCCTGAAGCAGAGGTTAAAATATCGGCCAGACTCTCTTATCCAATACCCTGGCATAGGGTTTGGAGGCATAATGTTTGGTTAAAAGATATTATTCCATGTTTACTGCACTGTAAGTCAAATGTTGTGATTTGTCCAAAGTGTAATACTGTCTGTGTTTTCAAAGACATAAATCACATGCAGAGTGAGTTGTCAGACAGCCCAAAAATAGAATTCAGTTATAGCAAGTGATGCAGCTGCACACAGACACCAGAAATTAAGTTGTCCTATTTTATTATTTTTCTTATGGGAATAAAAATAAATGTGTTACACCAAGGATCAGTTACAGCATCATTCTTATAAGTGTAACATAGGCACATTCCTGTGACAGTCTGTATCTGTGATAGAGCCAGTGAACCGTGTACCCATATTTTGTACAGTAAATGGGAAGTTATTGTTGAAAAGCTTTAAGAAAATGGCTTGCCTCAAACTGTAACTCAAAATATATTTTTAAAAGTTTTCTCGACACATGTTCAGAGTTACTGCTATATTAGAAAGATTATGTTAATGTCCAGAATGCAAAGACGAACTAACAAAAATGTATAGATTAACAGCATTATCGGGGAAATTAAAGCTAAATAGTGGAAGATGTTATTTCCTGCTGGGATCTCTCTTGCGCGTTCAGCATAGTTGTGAGGATGATCAAACATATTGGTGATGTTGCTGCTAGCATGAGCAACATGTGCGGCACAATGCTTGCACACAGTCACAAGTTAATCCACAACCTGCCATTTGAATCCTTCACATCAGATCAAACACTGCTATGCTCCTGCTAATATATTCTTTACGCAGCTTGCATAATACTTTTGCATGTGAACTAAATCAAACAATAAACACATATCCTGAATTGAGGCAAGATAATTCAAACTGGACATATGTTAATAAGCTTTAGTGACATTTGTGGCAAATATATGCCACTTGTAATCATTTAAAAACTTTATAAACTTCATGTGTTGATCATCTCAACAAGACAGTGTGATCCCAACCCTACATATAAGGACAACTGGTCTTGCTAAATCAACTGTGACAAACCTTTTGTGGAAGGAACATCATACAACTAGGGATGTCTCAATCATGGCATTTTTAATGATGAATGTTTTGGAGTCCCTGTCAAAACTTGATTTCCAGTGAGTGAGATTATTGATTATAAATATTTATCAAAATGATAATAAAAAATCATAATTCAGAAATTATACATTCTAACCAAAAATCCTTTCATTTACGAATAGAGATCAGAGATACACTCTGGTGGTGTGATTATAGGGCTCACAACACTTAATGATTACAATTTGTTAATTATCATTAATAATTGATAATTATTAACCAAAACCACGCCAAATGTCAGTGTGTTATCAACTGTTTGGTGTGGAACACTAACCTTATTTTAACAGCTAATCAATTTTACACAAAATAAACACAAACGCTCTGTCTTTATCTCTGTAAAAATTTAGTAAACCAAAAGCTTCATTTACAGCCAACTATTCATGTTCAACAACTTTTCACCTAATTAAGCAGGCACTATTCTACAAAAATGGCACATTAATAACCAAAAATAAGGATGCGTGCTGAGGGTAGATGGAGATCGAACCAGCAGTTTATGGACTGAGCGGGAATGCATCAAAGCTTCGGATTGACTTGGAATATGGGAAAACACAATCAGTGGGAGGCAGTGAGTTTCCACATAGGCAGTGCCTTCAGGAGCAGCTAAGCTTTTTACCTGCTAACAGAGCTACTCCAGCATGCAATAATAAAAACCCCAAGGTGGGAACTTAGTGGAAAAACACAAAGGCCATAAACGGTGAAACAATGGAGATGAACACGAGGCTCATTCCGCAACCTCAGTCTGTTTTAAAGTTCACTTTAACGCCTAACTGGGTCAGTGCTCAGTTGATCAAAACACGGTACACACACACCGGCATTCAAACTTGTTGAGTGCAGCCACACTTTGCAGTCCAAGAATATTAAAAAGAATATTAACAACCAAAACAAAATTGCATGAAACAAGTTAATACCTTGGATTAACTAATGGTGATCCTAGATCACCTTAACTATGTCTCATCCTGCTCTTCCGAGAATGGGAATGGCCAGTGTGGTGGAAATGTAAACCCACTCATGAGCTTCTATTACTCCAGAGATCGCCCCTGAGTGCAGTACTGGCAAGATACAATGGCTAGAAATGGCAACAGCGGAGCGTTTCGCAAGCTCTTCTATAACCCACCTCCAGTGACATTAGAGCCGCGACACCTGAGCTGCGATACATGACGGGAGGTGTAGTAGCAGTTAGCTTCAAAATGGACGATGACCCAACTGGTGTCATGTCTTCGTGAGTGAGACTGTACTGACTTTTGTCTTTTTAACTTAACTTGTTCAGGGTGCAGCTGAAACACTATTCCTAAATTTGACTACACTTAAAGCAAAGTGCCAATTTTATAAAGCAGTAGAACATATTTTTCTGTAAGGTTTGTCCTTACATGATAAATTGGAACAGCACTGAAATATGTAATTAACTGAAATATCAGAGCCATATACAAGCAGATATGGAATGCTAATGTTAGCCTAGCATGTCCACAAACTGCTTCAATGTGTTTGGGGTGAGAAATCTTTACAAAACAAATTATAGGCTATAGGCCTGTTCTTTGATGTGTTTTTAGAACATTGTAGAAAAATGTACCAAGCTAACCTATGTTGGAGCAACATATTAAGGCTGACCTGCTAAAAGAGATTTGGGACAAAGTATTGGAAAGGAGAAACCATAGAATCACTGGTAAGTTAATTAATGATACACAATTACAATGCTAATGTAAAATATGTAATACTATTGAAATGCAGTGAGTTATTTTCAAGCTCTTTAAAGCTACTCATATAATCACATACATTCACTACTGTCAAATGCCTAATCTTAAATGTCTTGGATTATATCAAGGGAAAAAAGAATCCTGATCCATGGGTCACTTTCTTTTTTGTCGTTGCTATTTAACTTCAAAAGTTTACCTTCTCACAACTTCTATTGCATTTCACAAATCTTTTTAACTGCAAATAAAGTGCTAAATGCAGGAGTTTTGTATCCGTTTTGTATTGTAAAATTAAAAATGTATAAAAAACAGAAAAATCCTTTTTCTAACTTAATGCTTTTATTTTACTTTAGTTTTCATAAATGTTCATGCTCTTGCTCAAACAATTAAATCAACTTTTATTATAAAGCATTAGGGGTTTATACATTCGCATCAAATGTGTGCCATTAATCTCTATCACACAGAAAAACTCCTTTCTTACTATCACCCACACACATTTTTCCCATTTACTCCTACATCATGCTCACAGTGCCGTTGGGTCTAATAAACATTCACCGGGTTAATTATGCATCCTGCCCATTACATGGCCATCTAGGTCAAAACCGACACATGTAATTTTTCCAGCACTTATAAATTGAAGCCAACAGCTCACCAGAGGCTTGTGGGAAGCAGGTGACTGCTGGACGCCAGCCACCCCAGAAGGCTACAGGGGCTTGTTCATATTTTGAAGTGGTCAGATAGAAGAGCAAGAAGCTCAAACATTAAATCTGAAGGGATATTTCTCAAAGTCATCTTCAGGAATGCAGTTAAGTAAACTCTGGGGTGGCATATAGTTTTAAAAGATCTGATTTCATTGAGTAAAGGGGACACATTTAAAGTTATTCCACAGCTGTTTTGCACATCCCAGCTGTGGCATGACCAGCTCTGACTGGGAAGTATTTATTTCAATATGACTTTGTGCAGTCAAGTATACAAAGATACATTTTCTGCCCAGTTATTTAAAAAGTAGGATCTGCAGTCAGTAAACAGAAAAAACGTCAGATATGTGAGCTATAAATGTGTACATGAAAAAGGCTTGGCCTCTGAAACCTGCAGCACAGTTTATTAGAGCTGTTTCTTCTATACCTTACTGCCCAAGCTGTTAGCAGTTCAGGCATGCTAACGAACTGGTATACTGTGGTATGTCAAACTATCTAACTCTTCACAATGATGATTTTAAAAGTAGGCTGTATATATTTAATAATGACTAAACAAAGCCGGAGAGCTATTCTTATTATAAGAAGCTCTGAAGTAAGTTTTGGTGCTGTCATCTTTGCAATTTTCACTTCATGAAGAATTCTCTTCATTGTGTATTACAGTGAAATCTGGACGATGGCCTTTTATGAACTATATGTCAACATGGCTAACTGTACAAATATGGAAATGAGCAGGTTAACCAAGACAGAACATTAGTTGAACAGGTATGTTACCTTGTGATTAAACTAAGCTACAGGCCAAAAGTTTTAAATTAACATTAAAATCGCACAAAAGTATCATAGTTTCATTGGTATATCTTACAACAAAATAAATATTATTACTATATAAACAGTCTTATGTGACAATATGTTTATTTTAATTATCAGGTATTTGGGATTTCTTTGCTTAGACTGCTTTCTTTAAAGTAGTCTCTTCTGGCTTGGTAACAATGGCATGGCATATGCAGAATATGCCCTCCTTTTTGTTGTTAACATTTACTCAGCAATGGTCTGTTATCATTAATGTACACCTAAAAGTGAATTAAGGAAAATTTTGTATATCAATGAAAGCAAATTCTGTAAGTGCATTGAAAATCCCCTGAAACCATACAGACTTTTAAGAAAGGCATTGTGAACACAAGCTTGAAGTTGCTTACAACGGTTTGGCCTGCATTGGCTTTGTCCTACTTTACTATCTCACAAATACATTTAAGATGCTGCCTTATCTGTTTTTCTTGTTAGAGACAGATATTTTGTCCCAACGGATGTTTCTGCATGATACTGTGAATACGCAGCTCCAACACAGTGTTAGCTGGGTGAGCACAGCTACTGTATTGCGTCACCTGAAGCCCACAGATATTTATCAGGTATTTCTAAAGTTATATTTGACTTGATCCATACAGGCTTACAGTCCTAAATGAACACACATCTTCCCCCTGCAGACAATGTATCATCTTCAGTTTCCTGAAGTGTTAGGCCAATGTTAGCATGTGTCCTCTCCGTTTTGATGTGACTCATTAATATTTTAGTTTGTAACACTTGTTGATGCAGTTCAAGTTAATCACAAGCACACAAAGCTTACAAAAAGAATTGTTTTCTGGCCTCATAATCTTTTTGCTTGAATGTCTTGTAGCTGTCTGAGCAGGTCACATCATACAGATAGTGAGGAAGCGGCAGCAGCCTATACAGTTGCTCTTTTATAGTCAATGCCAACTTAGATTTTTAGGGCAAAGCCATTTTTGTTTAATCAAGGATGATTTTTCCCTACATATCACATAAGTTGTCGAGGGTGCATTATAAGGACTATACGTTAAGAAAGTGTAACTATATATTTTTATTGTTTTCTTACAACAACAAACATTCTAAATAAACAATAAAATGTAACCAATGGCACTCACAACAGAAACTTTAAATTTATACGATCCCATTAATGGAAAATTTAATTTTTGATAGATGTTACTATTCCCTAGTAGACTCAAAGATCAGCAGCATCATTAATTCTGATGAGTCTTTATTTCTTGTGCATGGTAGTCATAAAAATGGCAAAATTAAAATTCCGATTTATGTGAATTGGTGAATTTACAGTTAATGAATAAATGTCTTGATATGAATTCATAAATTAAGCAATATAACCTGGAAATTTGTAAGGATGTCCACACCAGGGAATTAAAAAAAAGTAGAAATCAAATTGCAATAACATAGCCAAAAATGCATTTTAAATGCCAGTCAATGGCACAAAATATGACAAAGGGACACAAATTGGATTATTTAGTTTAAAAGGAACATGAACATAGCCAAATGTTATCCAATTGGAATCAACACAGTCAAAATTATTCATGAATTAAGCCCAAATAAATATCTGGCAAATCTTACCTTTTCCCAAACAATTGTCAAAAATAATTATTTCACTGTATTTTTAGTCTGATAATATAAAATCCAGTTGTTATTTGTGGGAAAGTGTTATACGCTTTATTTTACAAACTGAACACACCCTTTTCACATATGTAAATAAATGATGAGGTCTATGTCTTAATAAACTACATTCTGCACCAATCATTTGATGTTTATAAACTGAAATTGCTTAGAGTAGTTCATAACTCTCTGTTTTTAGGCGTAATGTCTGGTGTTCTTCTGGAAACTAGAGACTTTGCATTCAAAATAAAAGCCAGTATATTCAGATTAACACAAAAATACCACTTTATGCATGCTTGAATTCCAGTTTTCATGCAGGCTGTTCAAGTAATTATAAATGGCTTCAACTCTTTAGCTAGCAAACATTACCAGCTCAACTTACATTAAACCACAAATATGAATTCGACCTAAACTCACAAAATCACACACGTAGAAACAAGGAAAACACTGTCGTTTACCCCCATAAAAAATTCCCCCCACATTTTCATGAACTACTATTGCAACACCTCTCCATGAAGGTCTTCATTTATTAAACACTTGCTGCAACATATTTTTTGATCCCTTTTATATTCTGGGGACACATCTCCAAATAAAAACATTAAGTAACTTGTCTCTGTATAGTTCCATTTAAGGACTCTTTTAAGTCCTTAATAAAATAATAAAATAAAATAAAAGTTGCTTGTTCTTTATCACCTCCAAAGTAATGAGGTTTCAGACATGGATAAAATAAACTATGTTGAGGATTCAGAGATGCAACAGGATAAGATGCTTTACCCAAGCATCATCCTCAACAACTCTGCAACAAATGCCGAAATGGGATAGAGAGGACTACATTTCTGCACAAAAGAGACAGAGAAAATAAAAAAGAGAAGTAAAGTTTGTGAGTAGGTTGTGTGTGCACGTGCTAGAGAGAAGCTGTGGTTTTTGACTTTAGAAACCATATTTGGTAGCTGGAAACCAGAACCTCTTCCAAAGAGGTGCACTGTGGCAGAATTACTGCATATAGCTTATGTCAGTGATAACGACTTGGTGCATATTGGGATTATACTGCTGTGTGAAGTCTTTGCACCCAGCCTATTAAATATGCATGAATGTTTGAAATGAATTTTGGAAGATTTTCACCCCCACTTCCCCCTACCCCCCTTTCCTTTTATTGTCAGACTATATAATCATATTCCTGTCTATTAAAATTCAAATGCATAATTTAAACATATGACAACAACAGACTGAGAAAACAAAGGTTTGTGTTCAGCAGCTGGCAGCAAGGTTGCTTTTGATGAGCGCCGTATGCTAAATTGACATTGTTGTGGTGGAAGAAAAGAAGTGAAACAAAACATTAAAAGGAAAATAAAAAAAACAATAATCCACCCAAAAAGTCACCCTTGTGAAATCCAATGGCACCACTTCAAAAGTGTGACACAGAAACATATTGGCAGATATAAAATATTCAGCAAGGTTACAGCAAGGCTGCAGCAGGTGGAAGCATTCTGTAGTTCAGATGCTGGTTGTTTTATACAGTTTCATTTAGACTCAATGACTTTATCAGCACAGCTGCTTTCAACTAATTCCACCAAGGTGAGAATATACAGCGGCGTGCAAAAGTTTTAAACCTACTGTAAATCATACTCTTAAAATGGTTTTGATCAATAGTTCTCCAGACTTTCTGAAAGCATTTCAGAGTTTTAAAGTGAAGTCTGATTATTTGCGGAATTTATCTTGTTTTCTTTATCCATTCCTTGTATCTATGCAGTGTAATTATTTTAAATATGCATTTCACATTTCTTAATTTTTTATTTCTGTCTATTTTGTGTGATTTATTTTATGTATGCAGCATATATTTTGGTCCTTTAAAAAAAATGTTCTATTGTCTTCCACAATTTTGCTGTTAAATGTTGTCTCTTTTTTATTTATTTTTTTTATTTTTAGTTTGTTAATTATTTATTTTAAATTTCTGTTTTAGGGCAGGAGCTACTTTTTACCTGTGCAACTAGGTTTCATTGTGTAATTCTGAAACGCTAACACAGGAATCCTGAATAGATTTTATAAAACAAGAACAACTTCAGAAGACTAATTATGATTTTAGCAACCAAATTTTTTGCTGTACTCACTAACAGTTGGTGTTGCTCGGAACCATAATGTTTCCAACTCCCATCTGTATATTACCTTTTTTTCCCATTACAGCAAATGCAGGCAGGAAAGATGTGCAAACTCATGTAAAGGTGTAGAGGGAATAACACACGTACAGATATGGAGGGAGATGTGCTGGGTGCTCTCACACCAAGATTTACCCTCTAAGAGAGTGAGTGCATAGAAGAGAGAATTCAGTTGGAATGGAAAAACGCAAGCTTGAAAGGGAATGCAGAAATTGGAGATATAGCTGTGGGTGAAGGGCAAACTAACTTTGAACATTCATTGCTGTGAAGTTATTATCCGTCCTCTCTAGAGGTCATAGTCAGGGCTGGTGGGAAGGCTTCTCAAACAGAGGAAAAACCTCTCACGTACTGAGCTCAGAGGGCATAAAATGAGCTTTTTCTTATTCCTCTGACTTAAAAAATTTTCTTTAAACATATAGATGAATAGATATGTGCATGCTGAATATAGGACCAAAGTTTTATTAAAATGGAATTGTGTTTCTAAAAAACACTAACCCTGCTTAAAGAATAACTAACTAACTAAGTAACCAACTTACCCTCACACCGAGGACCAAACTTCTATAATAAAAATCCACCAAGATTTAGAGGATCTTCAGAGGGTCTTAAAATTGTCTTTGGGGACGCCCATTCTTTGTGATAGAGAGTCAGAGTTCAACTGAATGTTTTGAGCGTGGACAAAAGTTTCACAGGGAGGCTGGAGTTGTTTGGTATTCACAATAATGTTTCATGCTTGCTCCTGTCAAACATAGAAATCGCTGGCAGATTTATATTCAAAGTGTTCTTACATTTTGGAGGGTAAGTTTATTGATATTGTAGCATGGGAGTTGGGATCAATCCCATATGAAAACCAGCATGGTGGCAGCAGACAAGCCCACTGTGGAGCTTTTAAGAGCCAAAAAACAGCTCAATAATGAAGCTACAACACCTAAACAAGAGAGCTCACAGCGGAACGGTTTTAAACCCAGACGCATCACTTGGTATTGATTTCTGTTTCCGTGCAGTCACCATGTGTGGAGTGTCTATGCTCAGGTGGTTGCATCGTCTTCGCGTTTGATGTTCTACTTTTTAATTATTGTTTTGCCCCAGTCCAAATAAAATCCACAGAAGCCCCAGGCTGTGTGTCCGGGAAGCCATCTCACTCTATGGCAAGGCAGGGAAACGGCTGTCTGCAAAATTCATTCAGATTAGCATCAAAATGCCTTGGATTTAACAGGCAGATTTGTAGGTTTAAAGTGATAAATGTAAAGTTAAGATGCTTTCAGAAAATAATGTCATCAATGGAATAATTTATTACCTAAAATTAGACTTAACTTACTAAGGAGCAAAATTCTTGAATTTAATCAATAATTGATTGAGTCATGCTTAATTTTCAAAGCAACAAATCCTCTAGGTACTTTTACTCAGGGCTTCTCAAGGTACTTGCCAAGTAGTACAGTATGTGCTTCTCTTAATTTAAGTCTGCTCTGCTTTTTCTGTTGTACCCCAGATGGACTCCATGTTATTAAGATCTGTTCTCTGTGGGGGTAAGGCCATTTGTTGGAACATTCAACACTCTTCATGTTGACTTCTTCAAATTATATGTTTGTTACACTTCAGTCATCACATTCTTATTACAAGTTTGTCAATCTGTGACTTATCAACTTAATGCTCACCCTCTACAGATGATCCACATGGCCCTGTCTTTCAGTGTTTAACCCTATTTTTCTCCTAGACATAGCTACTGACTGAGCTTTTACTGTAACTAATTATATGTGCTCTCTTTCAGACTCTAACCTTGAAAACTGGCTCAGAGTTTATCTGTTCTTTCTTTCTAGATGAAACAACTAAAGGAGCTACATCCATTAACATTTACTTTTCCTTCCCATAGAAAGGACTCCTGGATCAGTGCTTCTGTGTTCTTTTTGTGTCTCTGCTCTGTTCTCTCAAACCCCCAGT
>JAHUTJ010051100.1:0-15679 GCA_036250325.1 Characodon lateralis
AGGAGGAACACTGCCAGAGCCCTGCAAAATGGACTCCAGCAGGCCATAAATGTGCACGTGTCTGCACAAACGGTTAGAAACGGACTCCATGAGGATGGTATGAGGGCCCGACGTCCACAAAAGGGTGTTGTGCTCACAGCCCAACGCCGTGCAGGACGCTTGGCATTTACCAGACAACACCAGGATTGGCAAATTCACCACTGGCGCCCTGTGCTCTTCACAGATGAAAGCAGGTTCACACTGAGCACATGTGACAGACGTGACAGAGTCTGGAGACACCATGGAGAGCGACCTGCTGCCTGCAACAACCTTCAGCATGACCGCTTTGGCAGTGGGTCAGTAATGGAGTGGGGTGGCATTTCTTTGGAGGGCTGCAAGTTTAAAACAGGCTTAGGCTATACAAACATTTCCCAAGCTTTGAACATCTCACAGAGCATTGTTCAATCCATCATCTGGAAATGGAAAGAGTATGGCACAACTGTAAACCTACCAAGACAAGGACATAAACTTACAGGAAGAAAATGGAGTGGACTGATCAGAGATGCAGCCAAGAGGCCCATGGTGACTCCAAATGAACTGCAGAGATCCACAGCTCAGGTGGAGGAATCTGTCCACAGGACAACTATTAGTCGTGTACTGCACAAATGTGGTATTTATGGAAGATTGGCAAAAAGAAAGGAATTGTTAAAAGAAAACCATAAGAAGTCCTGTTTGCAATTTGCCAGAAGCCATGTTGTGGAAGAAGGTGCTTTGGTCAGACAAGACCAAAAATGCAAAATGCTATGTGTGGCGGAGAACTAACACTGCACATCACTCTGAACACACCATGCCCACTGTCTAATATGGTGGTGGCAGCATCATGCTCTGGGGGTGCTTCTCTTCAGCAGGGACAGGAAAGGTGCTCAGAGTTGATGGGAAGATGGATGGAGCCAAATACAGGGCAATCATGGAAAAAAACCTGTTGGAGTCTGCAAAAGACTTGAGACTGGGGCGGAGGTTCACTTTCCAGCAGGACAACAACCCTAAACATAAAGCCAGGGCTATAATGGAATGGTTTAAAACTAAACATATTCATGTGTTAGAATGGCCCAGTCAAAGTCCAGACCTAAACCCAGTCGAGAATCTGTGGCAAGATCTGAAAACTGCTGTTCACAAATGCTCTCCATGTAATCTGACTGAGCTTGAGCTGTTTTGCAAAGTAGAATGGGCAAAAATTTCAGTCACTGGATGTGAAAGCTGGTAGAGACACACCGCAAAGGACTTGCAGCTCTAATTGCAGCAAAAGGTGGTTCCACAAAGTATTGTCTCAGTGTGGCTGAATACTTTTGCACAATGCCCTTTTCAGTCATCAAGAAATCATGTATAATTTTCGTTCCACTTCACAATTGTATACCACTTTGTGTTGGTCTTTTGCATGAAATTCCAATAAAATTTATTTATGTTTGTGGTTGTAATGTGACACTATGTGGAAAAGTTCAAGGGGTATGATTACTTTTACAAGCCACTGTATTCACTTCTTAGAGGTAGCCTGTCACATAAAATCCCAATAAAATACACCGAAGTTTGTAGTTGATGGTAATAACTTTACAAAAGGTGGAAAAGCTCAAGGTGTATGAACAGTGGCGCTTTCTCCCAAAAACCAAACTGCAGGAAGTCATCTAAGATCTCGAGGTAAGATAAAAATGCAGTGCATTTCTGCAGTCTCACTATTCTCAGCATCAAGCAGGGGGATCCAACTCCCCATTTACTGCCCATGCATAAAAGCAACTATCCTTTTTTAATCTGATCCAATCCCTTTCTAATGTCACATCGAGCAACTGCCCATATGGCCCACATCAAAAACAACCACTGGGTATGAATCCATTTGTAGTGTTCAGCATACAATAAATGGTTTCATAGGATGACCCTCATACTTTACTGCAATAGTGTCTGGCTCAGATAACATACAGGCAGTTGTGATTACCTTTTTAACAGTCACATTCAGTAAAAGAAAAGTGCTGATTCACAGAAAAAATGCAGAGCCTTATTTTTCATCCTTACAAACAACTTTGATTTGTTAGACTCTGAAGCTCATCAACATGATGATTAATGCAGAGCTGTGACAGCAAGTCCAGCTCAGGCCCTTCATCACTCCCACCATAACTGCCTGTCTACCTGTAATAGTGGTAATGACGAAACAGCTTTGCTGCAGACTTTTTGCTTTCTCGCTCAATTGAAAGCACACATTTGGGTGACTATGGATAGGTCTTGTTCTGTCGTAACTATCCGTTTCCACAACTCCATGATAGTGTTTTTGCTTTTGGCGTTGGGTGACAAAAGTTTCTCTCTAAGTAGTCCATTTACTGTGACCTTCTAGTTAATGAAGTCAGAGAGGCTCAGAGCACACAGATCGCTCCAGTCCACCAACAAGTACAAACAGGAGCGTGAGGAGTCACACCGGCATGAATGCTCCCCGGAATTCCTTTCTACTGTCTTCAGTTCAACAACAGAGAGACTCCACAAGATGGGATCATTTTTGATGCGAAGATGCAGCATTAGCACATTGGATATTATCTGGTAATGTGATTTAGAGTCTCAGGACAAACCTGATTCTGGATTTCTTTGAGATCAGATATTGTAGAAAAAGTACTGAATCTTTGTAGTCAAAGTCTCAAACAGTGTATTTAAGTGGTCTATTTCTGACACACCTAAGTTGTTTTTAGGTCTGGATAGAGACTAAAAAACACCCTTTAATCAAAGTTTGTCGTCATTACGGGTGAGACCTTAAATGAACCAATTAAAACACAGGGGGTGTGTTTGATATAAACAGAACAAGACAAATATGGTATTATCAGAAACTGTATAGAATCAGCACCAATTAAAATAGAGGGGTGTGTTTGTAAGGCTCGTTAAACCTTGAATAACCCAATGAAAACAATGAGGCGTGCTTTAGTGTTTGTTTTAAATACTGGCATAAAACTCTGCACTTTACATGCAGCGTTCTTTGGAAAAGAACACCCGTTCAGCAATGGTTAGAGTTAAGAGTGTAAATCGTCAAACCGAGGAGAAACGCAACGCGTGCCAAGATGATGAACAAGCAACTGCATCATCTATATCATCACCTTCCTCATCTGAAATGCCTATCGGAATTCCTGTCATGACATACTCTACCGATGATGATGATCCAACTTCAACACCCATGGCTGAAAATCAGACCTCAGGTCAGCCAAGAGGTACGTCAGTTCTGTGCGAAGTCCCAGTGACCGTCTACCAACATTCATCCCGTGAATTGAATGTTCCTAAGAAATCAACATACTACCTTTGCAAGGTACAAAGACCCCCGCTGGATACTCTGCAGGAAGAGTGGTCTTTGGAGCCATATGGGCTGTGTGGTGTATGGAGTTATATTTTCAAGTATGAAATAGGAGAGCTCTGCCTGTATCAACTCTATCAATATGAGGAACTTGATCCATCATCGACTCTGTGTACTCTCACCCACAACGACTGGGATGTGTTAAGGCTTGCAATCCCCAATCATAATGATAGCCCTGAAACAGTCTCAATGCAGGAGAGGGAGGGTGAAAAAGAAAATGAACTGTCCCCTTGACCTGCAAAACGGGCGAGAATGTTTCATATTCTGTCCGCTATTGATATAGCTGAGAGAGAACCTCTCTTTAGTGCAGTGTGGGTGTCAAAAACCACTGGGACTGGTCGCTGGTCTTTTCGGGCAAGCAGACGCAAGAACAACCACATGAATCCCTCAGATCTGTTTGTGCTGGAGGCGTTCAATCAGTACTGTGGCATATTCAAGACAATGCTGGCTCTGCCATTTGAAGCTTGGGCAGAGAAGATGAGTGAAATTGGACAGCGTCCTTCCAACCTTTTCCACAACTAACGCTGTTGGATTGATGTCATGTCAGTGAAAAAAACACAGACGTTCCTTGTTTTACGTCTAATCCACACCCTCTTCTGAGGACCCACCTCCTGTTGAGTTGAATATTTTAAAGAATAATTTGCTGAATAAAACCAACCTTCTGGATGACAAATTCTCAACGGTGTTTAATTAGCTGCCTTTATTTATTAAAATAATATTTAAAGAAATATTACTAAGGAAATAGTAAAATAATATTTAAGGAAATATTATTTTAAATAAGAACCAAATCTTTGAGAAATGGGGCTTAATGGTGTTTAATCAGCTGCCTTTATTTATTAAAATAATATTTAACAAAATATGTTTTTAGCTGTTAGCGGTTGGAGCTAACAAAAGAAACTTATAGCTCATCATCAGAATCAAACACATACCTTTAAAATACCATTAATAAAAGGGTTAAAATGCATAAGCGTGGACAGCAGGTTATGGCCGATCTTCTGTGTTTAAAATCACCCTTTAAATAAAGTTTGTCCTAACTTTAAAAAAAAAAACACAAACACAGAACACAAACTGAGCACATATTGCTAAGTTTTCAACACAAACAAAACCAAACGTCATGAAATGAAAAAAGTTTAGATTATTTCATTCTAAACTACTTCTCTCCGCCCAACACTACCTCTTACGTGAACCGTGCTGAGGAAAGTTGTCCGGGGCGACGAAGTTGAAGAAAGCATCCAGAGTGAACAAAGGGTTAACTTTCAGCTAACCTCCATAGCTGTGGGGTGGGGCAGCTCGTGCTGTCGGGCCCACTGAACTGTATGTTACTGCTGAAGCCACAGTGATGCGGTCCCGTTGTCCTTCCTTCAGACCAGGAAAAACTGCTCCACTCGGCATTGCAACGACAGGGTCTCTGCTGGGAACTCTCTGGAACAGAGTTTGCTGCTGTCGACTTCAGAGAGAAAGTCAAGCAACGCTTGTACCTTAATTACCCCGTTCATGAATGAATACCGGATACACAAACAGCAATTCATTCCTACTTAACTTAGTGCATATGATCGTGTGATCGTATGACACTCTTGGATCCAATTTGAAGAGTTATGTCTGTTTGCCAGCAAAGAGACATTAGTGCACTGTGTCCCTCCCTCCGGTTCCGCTGAGGACCTACGTGGAAGAGGTCAGTTTGTTGTAAAAGCGGGGTTTTTATCCGGACAGTGACGTCACGGGAAGTCCGCTGTTATTCCCTGTTCCTGGCTGTGCTGGAAGTAGGTAAATGCGATTTATTTTGAAAGTTCCAGAAAAGTTCTTATTGCCCTTTCATGTTGTCCCCATGGCTGGGGTCCCAACACCCACATGCAGAATTAAATGCAGAAACCAAGAGGTAAACATGCAAAGGTAATTTATTGGATATAAGCTGGTAAGGCTTTTGGTGGTCATGAAATTAAGAGTTTCTGAAGGAGGAGAGGCTGAGTTAGGTTATATAGTGGAAAGTTATGTTGGATATTGAAATATATGATTAGATACCCAAATATAGTAGCTTACATGCTTGGCGTAGGTAGCTTGGGTTGAGGGAGGAGTGAAGATCCTGATGGTTCTGTAAGAGACTGAACAGGTGAGTCAAAACCCACAAGGTAGGCGTACAAAGGTCATTGTAGAACAGGCAGGAAATTGATGATGGGGAACGGGGAAGCTGCAGGAGTTGATTATGATGAGATTTCCAGGAGGGTAACGGATATAAGATGGTCTAATATGATATCCAGTTTGGGTACATGGATTGCCAACCTGAAGGCACAAAGAGCATGAGATAAAGTAAACCAGAAAGATAAAAATAAGAACTTTCTGGAATAAACTGCAAGACTCAAAGATATACAAAGTTACAAGATGGCTTGACTATACCAGCAGAGTTGATTATCAGGCAGAGAGGAGTCCTGTTGCAGCTCCTTTAGTCCCTAGTCACTGATGAGGCAGATTGCACATGGTCCGCCATCTGCAGCAGGCCAGCCACACCCTCAAGGGGATCCTTTCAGAGGAAAAGTAAAATGTAAATATTATAACTATAAATTAGGGGAATCCCATTGTTAAAACCAACTGAGAAAAACAACACATCAAAGACAAACGCTGTTCAGTTAGTATTCCTATTTCCATTAATCCATTAATTCTCTATACCCGCTTATCCATGCATGGCCGCAGGGAGGGGCTAGTGCCTATCTCCACTGCTCATTGGGCAAGAGGTAAGCTCCATTCAGAAAGACCCCAGGAACCTTCTTGTTGGAAGGCTTCTTGTTAGCTACAGTGCTACTAACTGCTCCACTGTGTAGCCAACATTCCTTCTGTTTATGCTAAATAACAGCATTTTACACAGTGGATTTTAGGCAACTGAGCATGTTTTTTGTTTGTTTTATTCCACTTTCTGAATGAAATCCTACGAGGTAATTTATCGAAGTAATATATAGGGTATATATTACCTCGATAAATCTGTCCAAGACAAAAGCCTTGTCAAAAAAAGCCATAAAAAACAATGTTAACAAACCATGTTAAGAACACAGCAAACATGTGGAAGACACTAAACTTTTTGACCTACTTGACAAACACTCTGTGTTGCAGAAAAGTAATAGTGCAGTTATCTCTGAACACATAATAACTAGGGTGAAACATAATAGTGGCTGCATCATGCTGTGGAAATGCTTTCCTTCAGCAGAGTCAGGGAGACTGGCATGACTTGATGGTAAGATGAACGGAGATAAATGCAGGACAATCCTGGAAGAATACCTGTTAGTGTCATACTCACAGAGCTGGGTGCAGGTTGGTGTGTGTTGCTCTCTGCTCCACTCTGTAGGGTGCGACTGGCAGATGTTATGACTCAGCTGCAGCTCATGAGGTGCTTAAAGGGAGAAGGAAACCAACGGGAGGACGCCAGATTTTTAGGTCTTCTTGTGCTGTAATCCGGCCGGCTATCTCGGTGATTGTTTAGTTGCATTGTTCTCTCTCTAACCTTAGCTCTTTCTAAGTCTTTCCCTTACATCAGGATCCAGTCCCAGCCTGTGTTCGGACCCGTGCTCTGGAGATCAGCTTCTGGCTCTGTGGAAAGGAGCTACAAGTTGATCTTGCTGTCAGTCCTCCCACAGCTCCTGGAAGTCAGCCTCTCAACAGTCTCCTCATTGTTCCACTTACCTTCCTCTCACCTACCACCCTCCGACACCCGCTCCCTCTCCTTGATGACAAACGGAAAAGAAGGATTTCTTTCTTCAAGCCACATGACGGCATCACTGCAAGAACAACCTTTTCACTTTCAGTGGTTCATAGATTAACTGTTTACCTCTCCTCAGTGACTGGACTGCTCCGACATCCCTACCGGCCTTACCTGCAAATAACCCTGTTAACATTTAACTGGTGTCTGCTCCTGAGTCCTTTGTTCACAAATGTCAGTTGGAGTCTGTAAAATACTTGAGATTGGGGCGGTTTTAACTTCCACTATGACAACAACCCTGAATGTACTGTACAGCCAGAGCTACAATGGACGGGTTTCATGTTAGAAGGGCCTGATCAAAGTCCAGACCTTTATCCAATTAAGAAGCCCTAGAATAACTTTGGCTGATGCTCACTATTCTCTCAATTCAATTTGACTGTGATTGGTTATTTTGCAAATAATTCGTCTATGCAAAATAACCAACAAGGTATTATTCTTTGCAAAAGAATACCTTCTTTTGCGAAAAAGAAGATCTTGTTCATACCTTTTTGAACATCTAGTTCAAGAAGGTATTGACTCTGCTGGGGTAAATAAAACTGTACACATATCATAATTTCAGTCAAAAAAGGTTCTAAAAACATCTCACTTCCTTTCATTTTTCAAATATGTGCTGTTCTACCACCTAAAATCTCGATTAAGTACAATAAATTTTGTGACTGAAACAAAACATGAAAATAAGAAAGTACAAAAAGGTGCATTTTATTGTGAGATACCTTATTTAAATGTTTAAGGCAATAACTTTTGAGTCATGGTAGTGCAAAACACACTTTCACTTCCACATCCACTGCTTATTGTAAGCTTTTCAGACTAATGCCAAGGAGGTTTTAAGGTTGCAAATGTCTCACCAGTCTTTTTGCTGAAAAACGTTTGGGTCATGTTATGTTTTATTAAAAGTTTAATATGTTTTTCAGTTAATGGAGGGTTGTGTTACCTGGAAATGGCTTTTGTTGGTTGGGGATATGTGAGGTGATAGAGAGCACACTCATTATGGAGCCCCTATAAAAACACTAGCTGCTTGAAGTTGCAAGTTAAATATATGTGAAAGCTTAATCACTGGTTAGAAATGTGACTCAATGAAGGATAATGATGCTGTTTGTTCTGTGTACTCATGCTCAACGTGTTGTCATATTAAGATGTAAATGATAATCTGTGACTGAATAATTGCCAAGTGGATGCAGCTGGTTCCTTCCCCTTTATGTCCTGCTGCATTCTGTATTTCTTACAAATTGTGCTTTGTGTGAAGTGCTTTATTCTATAATTAGCAAAAAAGAGGCTAAGTTGATCTCAAGGGGTGGACAGGGATGTTCTAAAAGCAGACAATTTAATGTGGACACCCTGCTTTAAAGTTGAATAACCTAGCTGGATCTCAGATTCGTGCAGTGCCTTGGAGAAGAATGCAAACCTGTTGAAATTTTTTACTTTTTGTTAAAACCGCAAACATGAATTCTATTGGAATGTGACAGACAAACAAAAAGTAGTCTCTATTTGTTAACTAAAAGGTAAATATTAAACCTTTTGTACTTTTTTTTTTTATACAAATACTAAATGTTTGCATTCATTTGGATTCAATCTCCATTAGTGAATACCGTTCACAAATATGCTGCAAGTATTCTGGGGGATGTTGCACAATTGAAGACCAATAGTTGCCTGTTTTTCTTTCCAAAACAGCTCAAACTCAGTCAGGCTGATGGCGAGCATCTGACGGCATCAATTTTCAAGTCTTGCAACAGATTCTTCATTGTATTTAGGACTGGACAACACAAACATTTGCACAATATATTCCTAATTTATCGCTATCACATTATCACTATATACAATAGCAACATCCTGAACAGCATATTTCTCTGTTTTTAAAATATATTGTGGCAAGAATAAAAACAGGAAATAAACACTCATTTATAGTTTGTATATGTTCTAATGTATTACATTATCGTACTGAGTGTATTAGGTGTTGTGTTACTTAAACATATATACGATCAGACTAGTCATTAGTATACCCCTAGTATAAGTTAGTATTATTATTAATCTCCAAAAAAAAAGAGTAAACGCATGTTTTTGTTTGAAAGCAAGCGGTTGTCATCTCGGTTTTGATCCATCATCTGCGGGCAGAACTGTCCACTCTCAGACGCCACGCCATTCCCCCCCCCAGCGGTTCATCTACCTTCCACCTGTAAGCAAACAGTTCTGATTAACACCTACAAATCATCCCTGAAATATACTAGCCTTACCCGTCCTCCTGGTCCCAAATTCCTGTAAACACTATCTTACTGATACAATAAACCTGTTAAACCTTCTCCTGTCTTCTGATTGTGTTCTGCATGTGTGTCAAAGCAGTACCTAAAACAAAGACAAATATAGTATATTACCTCAAGCTAATATATAATAAGTATTTGTTTATGTATAAGTCATATAATCACCGCAGAATTCACAAATATTAGAGCATTTTGGATGTTTTCCTGATACCATGCAGCCCTGAAATAAATGATTACAGCTCTGGCTTTACTGAAAGGTGAACATTTTCACTCTCAGTTACCATAGCATTCTTGGCTGCTTTCCTGATCAATGCTCTTCTAGCCCTTTAAATCTTGGCCTGCTTTAAATCTTGGCCCGCTTTAAGTTTCTCCACAAAATCTGACCTATCTCCTCTGTTCCTTGGTCTACAAGATGTTTTTTGGAATAATCTAAAGGCCTTTACTGAACATCATTCAATACTGTGCAAAGGTTTTAGGCAGTTGTGAAAAAATGCTGTAAACAAAGAAAGCTTTCAAAAATGGAAGTGTTAATCATTTATTTTCATCAATCAATAAAATGCAGTGAAAGAACAAAAGAGAAATCTAAATCTAATCAATATTTGGTCTGACCACCCTTTGCCTTCAAAACAACATCAATTCTTCAAGGTACACTTGCACGCAATTTTTGAAGGAACTCAGCTGGTAGGTTGTTCCAAACATCTTGGAGAACTAACCACAGATCTTCTGTGGATGTAGGTTTTCTCACATCCTTCTGTCTCTTCATGTAATCCCACACACGGGGGCCATACCATCACTTCTTGTAAGTCTTGTTCTTCTTTACGTTGTTTTCACAGCTGCCTAAAACTTTTGCACAGTACTGTTGATGGATTAAATGATACTCCGGAGGACTTCATTTACTACTAAGCTGAGACCTTTTTTTTCTTTTTAGACAGACATATATAGATTAATGCTGTTTGTAACTTATGCTTTTTATATGTTGCTTTTATTCTGTTTGCCCTTGCAGCACTTTGATGTTTGAAGTCAAATATAATATGCATTGGCAATAAAATACATTATTATTTTTATTATTAGATCTGCAAGCAGTTGGGGACACTATTTTATTTAGATGTGTGAAAGTGCACCAGGGTGTAGGCAAACACATGGCGCTCAATTTTTTATTATTTTATTATTTGCACCCCTCTGTAGGTCCACTGCATAAATTCCCAATAAAATCCCAATAAAATACATTGAAGTTGTAATAAAAAAAACTGAATATTGAGGGTATAAATAATTTTGTACTAGATTTTCAATTCTTTCTTAGTGTGTTCTTGTTTTAAGGTGTAGCAAATGAGGAAAATAATTGCAGCTTTATAACGAACAAAATAAGCTGTTGCTAAACAAACACCAGGTCTGGATGTGGTTTGCTTCTACTGTGTGTCCAGCTGCCCCAGGCTGCTCCAGCTGAGATAAGTGTGGTAACTGGTGAGGACTACGTCAATTGTTGACAGAGGCAAGAGCAAATAAGGAGTGTCTGAAAAGCTCTAAGCTAGATGAAATTTCTTTGAAGGACTTTTTGTCAGGTTTTGTAGGTTGTTTTTAGGACAAGTGAATTGAAGGATTTAATGATAATAAAAGGTGAAACTTGCACCACGGCATGAGGCAAACAGCATGTGGAGCACAGGCAAAAAAAACTGGCATGTAAAAACGAAGAGAGCAACAAAGAGACATGAAGTCAACAGAAGAATCCAGCGATGAGCAATGATAACAGGTGAGCTTATATATTGGGGCATGGAATAAAAATGACAAATAATAAATCAAAGGAAATGTGGGGCACCTGTGCCAGAGTGAAAGCAGGGAAGCTGAGGGAGCGAGACTAGTTTACATGGCTAACTAAAAAACTATACACAAAGGTAAGAACTAATAAAGCAACACCTTTCTAACAAAAATGAATGCAGAAAATAGAACTGAAAAGGCAAGACTTAACGAACATAATTAACAACAAGAAAGTGATCAAAACAAACATAAAAGAAAACCAAAACTTAACACACAAGGAACATGGCACTTTCTGCACTGAGGCTTCCCCTGTCAAAACTGACTGAAGGCAGATTTGCATGAGCTCCTGCTAAACGAAGTTGAAGTACAAACACCTTGAAGTGGATCTGAGGGTACAAAGGATCCTGTTCAGCTCTTCTCTTCAGTTAAGGGTCTGCAATTAGCAGACCTTTTTTTTTAATAAAAAAAAAGGTTTTCTGGTTTTGGTCCTAAATATTTGTCATTCTCCCTAAAGATTGTCAAGGAATTCCCCCGTTTGATGTCAGTGGACCTCAGTTCATTCTATGAAGGACTAGATGGAAATCTCCAGAAACTGCTTCTGCTGCATAGGTCAAGGCATTTTGATGGAAACAAGGAAATGATGGCCTTGCTGGGCAGTCTTGACAGGGATGTAAGTGTAACTTTGTTTACATTGTAAACTCTCTAAATGTTTATGTTTTTTTAGTAAAATATTTTCCCTGCATTTAGTTACTAGTTATGATAAATCAGTTATTTATCTCCTGTTATGGTGATTTGAACACATTGTCTTTCATTTTTGCAGCCATCAAACCAAATAAAAAGAACAGCTGTGTTGCTGGGTCTACCATGGTGCATGAAAGAGAAACCTTTCCTGCTCTTAAAGATGTGTGAGGTAAGAAACATTTCAAATTCAAACATATGTAGTTTATTAGAAAAGATTGTCAGTCTTTTAAGATCATAATTGTAGATTACCTGAATTGTGTATTTACCCAAATATCTTCACATAAGAATATGAAGTGTAATGGTAGAGTATTTATTTTAGAACTTTCCTGTTTTTTATAAAAACTTTGAAGTCATTTTTTAAATAAATTTGGCTTTAAAGATTCCCTGGGTAATTGTATCATTTATTCCCATTCAGTTCAGAGTTGGAGATATCATTTAACTCTGCTTAAAATTTATTTAATTTGATATCTCTGTGTTTATGGTTTCCTTTTTAGAAAACAAACTACTTTGCAGAGCAACGCTTCCATCTAGGACAGGGTTCCCCAACTCCAGTCTTTAAGCGCTACTGCCCTGCAATTTTTAGATACATCCCTGGCAAAGGTCAAAGAGCCATTCATTTAATTCATGTTTGTTGGAGGATGGACACATTTAAAATTTGCAGAAGAGTAGCTTTCAAGGACCGGAGTTAGAGAGCCCTAGTGGCTTTCTTAGCTTCGCTTCCTTAAAGTAGTCTTTTGTTGTTGTTTTTTTTTCCATGAAGCCAACAGACTGTGAAGATGATCTCATCAAGGGAATGCTGGTAGGAATCCTTCTTGTCTTGGAAGATGTGAGTGAACCACTTCCGTCCTCCTACCAGGATGTTGCCATTGTGCTTGAGGCAAACATTGTGATTCATCACCTATGTGATCTACCCAGCGCTTTTATGACATTGATGGGACTGATGTATGTACTGAACTTGAACTATCCCAAGGACCTAAAATACACTTTTGAAGTAATCCAGAGTCTTTTCTTGGGAATTGGAATCGACTTGTGCTCTGCTAGGGTCCATTCCTTAAAAAACACCCTTTTCAAATGAAGTGACTCTGTTCATATGAACCAAGGACTGCTGTGTTTTTGTCCTTTGAAGAAAACCGTTCTTTCCCTTTCAGGTTGAGTTGAAGTTAAGATACAAATGTAAGCATGGCAAGTTGTACAATTTAGGAATATTATTGTAACTTGTTTCTTGGAGTTTCCCATAAGGCATTATTGAATGCTCATAAATCCATAACATTGAACTCAGATGCTCTGTTTAGTGTAGTGTCTGTTTGCATCTGTTTGCTAAAACATCTGAAATGAAACAAACCAGTATGTATAAAAAGTTCAGTTAAATTTGTTATTCTCATAAAACATTTCACTTTTGAGGATTTCTTAGAGGTTTGGGTAGAATACGATATTTTTAAACCAGATAGTCATACAGAAATGAAGTGCACTAGTTTACTCAGGCATTGTTACAGAAATGTACATCTTTCAATGTGAATGGAAAGTGTATTTTTTGTGTTTGTTACTTGCTTAAAATATGTTTAAACAAGTATGAAAATATTTAAAACCTTTAAAAATGTTTCAACATGTTTTGTGTCTTAGAAAAACCTCAGAACAAATTTGATTTTGCTTTTCAGTAGTTAATTTATACAACTATGTCTTCTTGCTAGAGGGTTTGTTTTTTCTCATCACTGTCCTTGAGAAAAATTAAAAAGTATATTGGAAAAAAAAAATTCAAAAGAAGTTAGAAAGAAAAGTATTTTCTGTTTTTTAGTGGAAACTTGTAAAACAATATTTTTGCATTTATTTTGAAAAATGACCAGATTTGAATAAAATCTTGTTCATAAAACTTTGTTTCTTATTTACATCATTTACTACTATTTACTACATCATTTGATTGAACATTTAAAGTTGTAAAAAGTCATACACAGTAAAAAAAAAAATAAACATTTTATAGTTCACTTAGAGTTCACTTAAAAATAGGAGTTTAAAAGTGAGAATTCCATTTTGATCCAACCAGCTGAGCATTTGTTAAAACTTGTAAAAATGAGTGCATGTGAGTGTCACTGCTATTATAACAATGAAAATTTTGTGTTCCATCAACTTAATGTAATATTGTAAGAACTTTAGAAAATAAGTTGGGGCAACAATTTCATTTATTTCTCTTAACTGACCATTTTTAGTTAAACATAATTGCTAAAGACAGTTTAGTCAACTTAACTAAAGTTGTAACAAAATCCTTGATGAAGTGTTATGAACTTGACAGTTATAATTGACATAACTTAACTGAGTCAAAGCAACAAGTAAACTAGACTGAGTCAAGTTTAGTGAGCAAATACGTTTTTACAGTGTGGTAATTAGCCACGTCCCCACAGATATAGACAGTCATGTTTTCTTTGTCACATGAGCCCGTACTGAATCAAGGGGCTGCTGGTTCTGGGCAGAGCAGGTAAGGTGTCTATCACTCTGTCACAGGGTTGATTCAGGAGGAGGCAATTCCCACTTGACCAAGACAGGAAACTCATAGCACATTTCTTGCTGACAGACAGGGAGTTATTCTTAGCCAGATTTTCCAAAGACAGGCATGTAGGCATCAAGGCTTAAAGGACCTCCCACCCTTTTACTTTTCATGAAAATGTGTTCCAACTGTTCTGACTGGCCATCGGTTGCAGCTACACATGAGCCTGCTGGGATTTTTGCTGGGAAGGCAGCAATTAAATGTATGCAAGCTGAGGTCAGTGAAAGTGATCAATTAAACAGAGTTGCAGAGCAGAACTGGAATAACAGTTACTTCACTTTCAACCTAACGATGCAAAATGTTCAAGACCTTATATTTGACAGTTTTGAGAACTTTTTGTAACCTTCTGACTCGTTATGACAAAAAACTGCCAGCATCTTCTGAGACCGGTGCTCTGAGCTGGAGCCAGGAAACTCTTTATTCTGCATGTATAATGGTCCTCAGCTTTTTTCTGGTACCACTTTTCTTCTTATTCTGAATTCACTGTCTTCTTAGGATTATGTTTCATTTGCGTTTAAAACTAAAGATGGATTTTGTCATTCATGTAAATCTCTGTGTAGTTTCCATATATTTCCTCACTCTTAACACTTATTTCCAACTGTTTGCCTATTTAATTAATTTGTTTATATATTTTACCTTGTAATTTTTACTTTAACCATATATTTTCCTTTGGTTATGTTTAAGATCCAATTCAGAAAAATTTGTACAGACCTTTTATTTCTTTTACACGACTCCAGAATGTCTTAGTGTTCTCAGATCTAAAGAAATGCAGGAATATCCTGGCAAACAGTTTGATTGCCAGGATTGCCAGGAATAATAAGTAAAGTGGCAAATAATACAGGAAATATTCACTGATATCAAAGGTCTGTAATATGTTTTGTTATTGGATTCATTCATTCATTCATTCATTCATTCATTCATTCATTCATTCATTCGTTCGTTCATTCGTTCGTTCGTTCATTCGTTCAATGAGGGGTTGTAGAATTTCAGAATATCTGAAAAGATGTTTTGGTTCCTGAGCAACAAACTACATCCAGCTATGGAACAACAAGATATAACTTTTAGTGAATTCAATTTTCAGTTCAATTCAGTTTATTTATATAGCGCCAATTCACAACACATGTCGTCTCAAGGCACTTCACAACAGTCAGGTACATACATTCCAATTAGTCCTAATCATTGAACAGTGCAGTCAGAGTTAGTTATTTATTCAAATTGGATAAAAAGTTTTTCTATCTAAGGAAACCCAGCAGATTGCATCCAGTCAGTGACTTGCAGCATTCCCTCCTCCCGGATGAGCATGT
>JAHUTJ010051101.1:0-15671 GCA_036250325.1 Characodon lateralis
CAGTATGAGGGATTGCTGCAAAGTCAACGCCAGTGACTGTCCACTGTCTCTACATGCTCATCCGGGAGGAGTGAATGCTGCAAGTCTCTGACTGGATGCAATCTGCTGGGTTTCCTTAGACAGAAAAACTTTTTATCCATTTCTTCTGTTCTGTTTCAGTTTTTATCCATTTTTGAATAAATAACTGAATCTGACTGCACTGTTCAATGATTAGGATTAATTGGAATGTATGTACCTGACTTTGTGAAGTGCCTTGAGACAACATGCGTTGTAAATTGGCGCCATTTAAATAAAACTGGATTGAATTGAATAAACCAATAGACTAGTGCATAACTGAATTGGAACAAAAATCTTATGGTTTTCAAAGTATGTTAACAAATACAAATCTGAAAAACAATTTATGTTCACTCCCATCACTCTGATACCCATCCACTTCTCAATACCACTCCACCAAAAAGCTTTACTCAAAGTGTCCAGTGACATCCTGAGGTCAGCCGACTCAGGAAGATGTACCGTTTAGTCCTGTTAGACCTCTCCTCGCCCTTCACTACATCCTGAGACTGAGGAATATGGTTGGGATGACGTATTCAAACCTCTCCAGTGGTTCCCTGTAGCATATTGTATACATTATAAAATTATGTTTGTTACGTTCAGAATGCAGTACGGGCTTAAATGTTTCTTTAACTGTATTTTTACTGTAAAGGACTTTGTAATTGCTGTTTGATAAGAGGGTTATGTACATAATTTTGTTACAAAACCAATGGAATGATGAGCAAATAAACTTGAATTCAGATGCAAAAAAAAAATTTTGTACTTAGTGATTTTGTCATTTTAAGACAACAAAACAAAACAAAAAAATGCACTCTTAAAAGTTAAATCTTTATTTCACAGGATATAATTTTTAATCATTTATAGAAACCAGTCATTGGTGCTGCACATTATTTATGGATGTCATTGCATCAGTCATCACCAGTCTGCTCAGTCACATCCCTATTTTCAGAAGTGACGGTGTGGTAAACACAGCAATTATTTAGTTTTAAAATCAAGTTTTGGTTCAAGTATAATTTATGTAGAAATATCCCATACAGTTCTAGAAGTGTACAACCTTCCTTCTTTAATGACATCCTTTAATATCAAAACTCTGCTGACTTTAAAAAAAGCAGTGGATACTGCCATCTTGTGGTGTGATCAGAGCATAGACAATGTAGAAGAAAAACAAAGATTTGTTGTCAAAACATTTATTTGAATGAATCAGTTTTGTTTTGTTTGACGGCCATATTCAACAAGAGTGAAGTGACAAACCGAGCAGGCAGATCCACAGCGAAGATCAGTCCTGAAATGAAACAATGACAATGTTACTGTCGAAGATTTATATACATAAAAAAAATAAATGAAAAATGTGAGCTGCATAGCTGCCGTCTTTATTTTATTAATCTATTTGGGGCCTTGAAGGCTGAGGGGAAGTGTGACTTGTTTCACAACAGCTGACGGACAACATCCCTTTCATCGCACCTGTTAAACTGGTTACCTCTCGCCGTCGCCCACTCAGGGCTGGGTTTTCTTTAGTCACATGCATGGAAAATCGTAAAAAAAAAAAAGAATTTAAAAAACACAGCTATCAGAACAGGTTTTCCAGAGCTCAACTAGCCTGACCACCACGTGTCCAACATTATTCTACTCTAGGGTAACCAACAAACTGTAAATAGACGGAATTTACATAGAGACTGTACTGTCATACCTACTCAAAGCACTTTATACTAGAGCCACATTCAGCCAACCCAAAACTTTCAGATTGCAAGATGACTACTTCTCCCACTGAGCCACACACAATCTGTAGATCTGAGTTAATGTCTGAAGAGGGTCTAAACACAGATGATGAGGTGTGGCGTGTAAAACTTGCAGTGCTAGTAAGACCTGTATTGGATGCTGTACGCACACACTAACAAAGGGGATCATTTTGCAGTTAACCTTTGAAATGAGGCGACAAGTCATATTACCCGTTTGGCTGCATTATATTGGATTTTCTCTGTTTTCTACAAACACCAGAGCTGAATATAGAAACACGGAAATAAACCTGATAATCTGTTGATGTTCTCCTTCAAAGCTGGCAGGAATAGGTTATAAAAAAAAAAAAAAGTGGGGATACTTTACCTCATCACTGCTAGAAGATGACGAGCCTCCACTTTTTCCCTTTTTCTTTTTCTTCTTTTCATCACCATCCTTGGACTTGTGTTTGTCTTTGGACTTGTCTTTGGACTTGTCTTTGTCTTTGGACTTGTCTTTGTCCTCTTTGTGGTCAGACTTGCCTTTACCATCAGATTTGCCACCCTGAGAATAGGAGTTTGCACAGGATGGAACTGATGAGTGATGCTTGAGCTATTAATTAATCTAGTTAATCTAATGTAGAGTCAGAGCAATATGGTCCACCCCCCAAGTATTTTCACATGAGAACAAACCTAAAAGCACAACTCAGCATTTCCACTTAACTTTCCTCCACTAAAAACCTGGACCTGGAAAAGACTTCTTGCAAAGAGCAAATGGTTTGCGATCTCCTACCTTTTTGTCTTTATCTTTGTTCTTGCTCCAAGGGAGGCTAAACTCATCCTTCTGTGCTTCAGTCTTCTTCACTTCCTCCTCTTTACCACCCACAGCTGCAAATGAGAAAGTAGTATTAAAAACAAATATCATAAACTGACTCATAAGGGAAACCATGTTTTTTTTTTTTTATTTTATTTGGCGCGCATGTTGTTTCTAATAAATCCCCAGAATTACAGACGGATCCATATCAACGGGGAACCTTAAAAAGAAATATGTAAACATACCCGACGACAGATCGAGGTCCATTCCGTTGGTGTGCGTCTGTAAACCTGGCTGCAGCTGACAGTTCACCTCTCCAACTTTCAGGAAATGAGTTTGAGCCGCACCTAAAGCTCCAGCCCAGGTAGAGCCACGCCCACTGATCCATTGCTGTGGGGAAATGACGTCATGTTGGCTCATTTGTTTCACCCAAGTGCTGCTATCAAACAATGTCGGATCAGTTATTACGAGCCGCGACAGAACATGAGGTTAATTAACGATCAATTAAGTTGATTTGTTAATTATTGACTAATTGCAGATTTTTACATATACGTTTATACTGTTTTCAGTTAGATGACGATTTGCAGATTATTTAATCTGGTCTGTATTTTGGGTTTGTTCTACACGATAAGATTTCTGCAGATTCGTTGTGCATTTTGTGCAGTAGGTCCACATTCCGCAAGACTGGTTGTGCAAAACGCCTTGAAACAAATGCATCCTTCTGCTAGTAGTGTCAAACTTAAATATTTAAAAATTTTCCAAATTTAGGCTGAAGATGAAAGCATGGCAAGAAGGCACTTTTTAATACAGTAGAGGATCTGTGATGCTATTGGCATGTTTCTCCTCCGAAGGACCTTGGGACTTTGTTAGAGGGCATGGCGTCACAAACTGTTAAACATACCAGGACATTTTAAATACGAATATCAGAAAATTAAATTTCAGCAGGATATTGGTCAAAATCAAATGGTCAAATCATCATTCATCCCTAACCACACAATTCAGAAATAAAGTTGTAGACAACTTTAAAGCAGGGCCAGGTTATACCCCAAGCTTTAAACATATCCCAGAGCACTGTTCAGTCAGTCATCTGAAAATGGAAAGAGTATGGGACAACTGCTAACCTACTGTCTGGTTCAAACAACCTAAAATACTTACAACATCACAAAAAGAAGAGAAAGACAAAGAATTAGTTTCTCGCTGCGAGGAGAATGGACAGAGATGTGCTTTCAGTTACAAATCTCCTGAAAACCATCTGTCCGCACCTCTCTTTTTATTATCTGTGGCGGTTACCTAGTTACAATAAACGTTGCAGCTCTGAAGGATGGGAAAAACAGCTGCAACGTAAACAGGTCATATACATCATTATCTTGTAACAACACACTTCCACAGTCTCCCCCATCTTAAGATCAGCGTGTCTTCTGTTCAGCACAATCAGCCACCCTCTTTATGACCTCCTCAACTCTGACTGCTTCCTTCCCAGCTCCACCTTTGATCCTTGCCTGCAGACACTCACCACATCCTTACTCACACATACAGCATGAAAGGTTATAAAGATCAAATAGTAAAGTTAAAGACAAGGAAAAATATAAGATGAAACTATATACAATTATTCCAACACCTACCAAGCTCTTCACCTGAGCTGACAAGGGGGGCAAGGGAAGTAGTTTTTAGAGAATTAGCCAAGAGACCCTTGATAACTCTGTAGGAGCTGTGGAGATCCACAACTAAGGTTGGAGATTCTGTTGACAGGACAACTGTTAGATGTGCACTCAATATGTTGACTTTATAGAAGAGTAGCAGGAAGAAAACCAGTCCTGGAAGAAAACCTCTCAGAGGATATAAAAGACAAACATAAGCTACAATGGAATAGTTTAGATCAAAACAATGTTTTTGAATGGTCTAGTCAAACTCCAGACTCAATATTTGACATCACAGTTTTACTATTCAGTCCAACTGGGCTTGATCAAAAGAAGCATGGGCAAAAATGTTAGCCTCTAAAGGTGCAAAGCTGATAGACACAGAGATCTCCAAAATATTTGCAGCTGTAATCGAAGTTGGTTTTACCAATTTTTGATTACCGCTGCTTCACATTGGAGGTAATAATTCAAGAGGTATGAATACTTCTACAAGACACCAGACGAGAAGAGTCTAAGTGCTGCGTTAATGACAAAAGCCAGTTGTACAAAAAACAGTGTCACAAAGAATTGAGCCACTGGTGATTTTGTAGAGATCAACAGTTTTTCTTCAATTAATAAATAGAACTGAATTAAATGTTGAGTTTTTCTAAAATGTTCAGTTTGAGATGATGCTACTGCAATAAATGATCAATTTATTTTATGGCTTGTTATGCATCTTAAGAGAAGAGAACGCTGTATGTTGCTGCACACAGTCTTGTCAATGATTGGCATGAGGTTGATGTGTGAACACAAAGTAAACTCACAATAATGACATCAAAGTTTTATTTCACAAAGCAAACATTTGGAATTTTTTAATGAAGTTGACAAATATGCTTTAAAATGAGGCATTTTCCCCTATTTTAATTTTCAAACAACATACATGCAACATGCTTCCCTTAATTTGATTAATTCTGCCAACTCTCAAAAAGCCGACAGAGAAGAAACCGTGTCTTATTTGTTTGTACGTTCAATATACGTGTTTGAATCCAGAACTAAAAAGCTGCCAGAACACACCTTTGGCGCTGATCACATTTTTTTTAATTGCCAGTGTAATCCATTTCTTTTTTAAAACATTATGATCAGTAACCTTTTCAATCTGTCATATTATTGTTGGTAAGGCTTGGGGCCTCTCAGGAGGTCACGTGAGGAGAGAGTGGTGGTGGTCCTGGTCGTTCCATCTCCGTACCTCCTGGGACTCCCCATCAAGGACTCCATGGGGCTGGGAGTTCGAGCCCTGTCTCCGACACTCAGGTGGGTGCTGGTGTAGGTTGACTTGTAGGTGTCTGAAGGATTCTGAGGATTAGTCGTCACAGTGGAGGGGAGAGAAACAAAGGATGAGGACCCGGTGCCACTCTGAGCGGATTGGCCATCGATGTAGGCAGAAGGTGCACTGATGCCCGAGGCTGAAACTTCTGGTGTAGGCTCGGCGCTCTGGTCACCTTCAGGGCTTTCCTGTAATGTATATGGCACCACGCTCATGAGAAAGCAGTGTCCACAGAAATACTCAATGGAAAAGGAGAGCAACAACCTGATAACATTCCCATTTTAGGATTACCTTTACCTTCTTGTCCTTCTCTTTATTCTCCTTGTCGCTATCAGGTGATTTGGATGTGGTGGAGTCCTGCTCAAACACAAACAGATCAACACTGCATCATCTGGCTTTCAAAGAAACTAAACACATGCTTTGTTCCCCAATAAAATACCTCCTTCTTCTTTTTGTCTTTTTTCTTCTTTTTCTTCTTCTTCTTGTCATCATCACTGCTAGAAGATACTGAGTCCTTGAATGAGAACACAGAATTTAAAAACTGCACTTCAGTTTTCTAACCATCACAGTACTTCAACAGGCTTTTTAAAAATTAAATCTAACCTTTTTCTTGTCTTTCTTTTTCTTCTTCTTCTTGTCCTTTTTCTTCTTCTTCTTCTTCTTATCATCATCACTTGAAGAATCACTCGATGAAGAGGAGGAAGAACAAGAATCCTGGATGGACAGAAAAAAAGTATCCTCTCGTGTGTTACTCCATACCCTTCCATCCATTGGGCAGTCAGTGTGCTAACAAAAAATGTATATCTGGCCTGTTTTTCTACAGGATGAGACCTTTGCAAGTAAAAAAAAAAGATATTCGTATCCACAATGAAGAATTAAGGACCATTATAACTGTTGAAATTGTGAAGTATTGATTTGAAGTGGAGGGGAAAATGCAATTTACTCCCCTGTTCATTAAGGTGGACATCATGCATCAGTTTTTGGGGGTTTTTTCCCTGAAATTTGGATTATTACTGTATTGTTTTTTTTTTTAATTACTTCAGTAAACCTTACTACACTGAAAAACTACTTTTGTTGTAACTCACAGTTTTGGTAATATAACCAATATGACTTGCAGATTGCTTCAGTTATGTGAGTTAGAGTTAAGAGTCAGTTTATTTTATAAGGCTGGAGTACGTGACACGAATATCTACAGATAGGGTAGTGGAGCTAAGTCAAATCAGTATGATGACAGTAACGGTCTGTGAATGTCTCTTGGAAGCATATCAAGATATGTATTCTAAATGTAGTGACGGTGGAGTCAAGGATATTGGAGTGGGTAAAGATGCAGAGGAAGGTGATAATTTGACACCTGACAGAGTTGAAAGAGAAAGGAAAGCAAAATCTAAGATTTCTCAACACCCAAAACAACCTATTCCAGTGTGTTGGGCTTATTTTCTGTTCCTAACATAACCAAAAACGTTTTGGATGGGAGGGGATGGGGTAGAACACTAGTAAAACATGTTGCAATTTTGGATTATTTTCTAGATTTCACTTGCTATGTAGTATTTATTTGTCACTCATTTATTTCAAAGTCTAAATTAGTGTTGTTTATCTTAAAAGAAATGGGAAAAACTGCCTAAAGATGATTGAAAACACTGAGATACTAAATTTTGAGCAACCTATGATAACTCATGCAGGGGAGGGCTAAAGCAGAGCAATTTCAACCTTCTTTTTCTTCTTCTTTTTCTTCTTCTTGTCATCCTCGCTATCCGAAGAACAGGAGCTTGAATCCTGCATGGGAAAAAAAATGTTTATTTGTTCCTACTTTCAAAACAACTCAAAATATTTTTTCACAAAGGCTCTCCAACCTCATCCTTCTTCTTTTTTGCCTTCTTTTTCTTCTTTTTATCATGGTCACTGACAGAGGATGAGGAAGAGCTGGAATCCTGTGAAGGAAGAACACCAGGAATAAAATATGGATCAGAACCTCTTAAGCATCAAACAACAGTGCCATTTTCAGTTGCAAACCTTATCCTTCTTTTTCATCTTTTTATTCTGCTTCTTCTTCTTTTTCTCCTTCTGCTTTTCTCCTTCTCCCTCGTCGTCCCTCAGGTGACCATCCTCAGGTTCAACCTGTGCAACTTGCTGTGCTCTCCCTGCTGGAAATAAATCATCATGGCAACCCTGTTTGTGAAGCTGACTAATTCCCAGAGAGTTGCATACTCACTGGCCTGTGTGGTGGAGAGTTTGCTCTCTCCTGCTGCTGTAAGCTCTTTGGTCTGCCAGCAAAAAAAAACAACAACAATATAGCAATGATTTTTGGCATAGGCATGTGGTGTGCAGGTATGAGCAATATTTTCCACCTTGTCAGCATCTCCATCAGCGCTCGGTGCTCCTGTGTCATTACCTGCAGCATGAAGCATAAGCAGTTTGAACATATTGATGCACTTAAATTAATTTGGTTATGTGTTCTTTGTTCTCTATGTGTACATTTCTCACCCTCAACTGTAAGAGAACAACTTGGGTCATTTTGCTCTTCATCCTGCAAGAAACACACAATGCTTGCTTAACCTTAATTAAACTGATGTCGAATATACACACTCATGTGGTGCTCAAATTGTGTTTTCTACCGTGTAAAATATGTATGGTAATGCCAGAGCATTATTTGCTAATGCCATTGTGTTATATTATGCTATTAAAAAGAAAGGCAGATATACGTATGATGGGTGTTAATTTTTCCAGGTTCTACCATCTTGACTACCATTTTAAAACAACAATAAAGCAGGACTTTAACTGTTTCAGTTTCTTAGGCTTTACAACACTATTCTGATCCATTGTCACTGCTCGACTGATTGAAGGATGAGTTGTAAATGTGCAGATGAAAAATGTCTACATTTAAAGTGGGAAATAAACAGAAAGGTCATTGAATTTAGATCTCCAGAGAGTTAGGGTTTTGTAGTTAACCCTTGGTAACCGATGGAAACTGATCCACTGATTGCCTGAACAATCCACTTCAGGTTAGTTCATACAATAGTGCCACCGCAAAAACGGCAACATATACCTGAGCTCTGAAAAGACAAGGCTGTAAGTACTGTATGTGATTATGGGAAAGTAAAACAGAAATTAGCAATGTAGCTAAAGGCAAACCATCAGGAATAGGTCGGCTATTTCGTCCAGCGTTATTGCTGTTAGTCATGTTTCTCAGCACATCAGTTAACAGATCCAACTGGTTTTTAACTCCTGGCAGCGCCAATGATCTCTTTCTTCATAGTCTTACATATGTGAACTGTTAGGGCATTCAGTTTATTTGCTCCAAAGAGAACTTAAACCTTGTACAATAAAATAAAAGATAATTGCCTTTTTTTTTTTATCCTTTTTCTTCTTTTTTTTCTTCTTGTCTTTCTCACTATCAGAAGAGGAAGAGCTGGAATCCTACATGAATTAAGAAAAAAAAACCATCAATACTTTCTCCAGAAAGTAAATTATAGGAAACATGCTGGAAAACTGATCCAATTTGATTAGGTAGGATCTAAATGTAAAGAAATAAATCAATTAAAGAGCAACAAACTGTTGCTAGGAAGCCAGAAAATAAAAATAATAGTACAAAAGCTGCAGGTTTTTAAACATATAAGCCACAGGAATGAATCATAATAAGGGCGCCAAGCATTTAGTCATCTTGAGAGGTTGTTTGGTGAATCTGACATGGTCAGAAACTTGCCAGAGTGAATCTAGATGCACCCAGAGCAGGACATGTGTCATTAAAACTACTGTTTTCAGAGAATATTCAGATCTTAAAAGTAAAAAACTTGAAAAAGTGTCATGTTCTGCTTTTTTATTAACAACACACCTTTTTCTTGTCTTTTTGTTTCTTCTTTTTGTCCTTTTTCTTTTTCTTGTCATCCTCACTATCAGAAGATGATGATGATGAAGAAGATGAGCTATCAGAAGAAGAACTGGAGTCCTTTAGGAAGGAAAATCGAATGAGTTATATACGCACCTATACAGCAGGGTACAATTACAAGATCTGACATGTTTCCACACTAAACCTTCTTCTTTTTCTTCTTCTTCTTCTTCTTGTCTTCCTCACTGTCAGATGAAGAAGAGGAGGAGGAGCTATCTGAAGAAGATGAACTCGAATCCTATAAAAAATCAGTTAGTAATTAGGAGGACTTTTTTTATTTTAGTAAAAGATAGACTGGAGGAAGACGAATCCTGTCACACAAAAGGAAAAAAATAAATAAATATTTCATTAAGATAGAGTATGGGTTAGGGATTTGTTAAAGTTCAAAGGGCACCTATTTTCTGTAATATAATCACAATAATTTCATCTTTGTAACATTATACCTTCTTTTTCTTCATTTTTTTCTTCTTATCCTTTTTCTTCTTTCTCTCTTTCTTCTTCAGATCTCTTCCAATGAGCTGCAATACTGAATGCATGAGATATGCAGGATTTATCTGGAGGCCTTGTAGCTGTTCCTCTAGGCCCTCGGGTCCTGAAACCATCCAGTGCACAAAATAGCGATACATTTATAAAATATAAATATACGTAATAAATAAATATACTTTAAAGAACTCAATAAAATATAATCTGACTGACGAGGTTTTATCATCATCAAGTGCATATAAACCAAGAAGCCACAAGTAGAAAACAATGAACACTTACCTTCCTGACAGATGATAATGGTCTCCCTGACATATTGTTTCTTCGCCTTCTCCTTTTCCTTCTTCTTCTTCTTTTTCTTCTTCTCATCCTGTAGCAAAATGTGGAACATGGTATTTTTTACAGTTATCTTTTTATTGTATTATTCAAAAACGTTGGTTATCAAGAAAGCTGCAGACAGCAATATGCTTAATGGTGGCAGCATCATGATGTGGGGATGCTTTTATTCAGCAGAAACTTTGAAGCTGGTGAGAAGTTTTGGGAGGATGGGTAGAGCTAAATTCATGGCATTGCTGGAAGAAAACCTGTTCTGCTCCTTTTCGTTTAGTACCTACTCAGCGCAGTTCTTCTCAGGTCTGTTCTACTCTACACGGTTTGATTTTTTTCCATTACAATAGAGTACTCGGTGTGGACAGGATCATTAATAGCAAGGTGGCACCACAATCCAAAAGAGAAACATGGTCCTCCATTGTTGTTGTCCTCCAACAACAATGGAGGACCTGCTGCTCTATGGCTTTTGTCAGGCTCCGAATGAAAGAAGAGAGCCAGCGGAACCAATTCCTTCAGAACTTACCTAAGGTATTGACAGTTATGTGGAGACAACATGCAGTTATTACATGTCAGACCTAGACAGGAATTACAAGGAAGCTGTTTTTTTAGTTATGCAAGAACCATAAAATAGTAACATGGCAAATCCTGTATATTTGCTATTCTGTATAGATAATAGACACTTGATCTTTATTGAAAAGGCCTCTGTTATAAATGTGTTATAGCAACATATTTAAATCATTTTATTTGGTGTTTCCACATCTAAAATAGCAAATGATCAGTCACACAGATTGGCCATCCAATGCTCCAGCTGTGGTTAGTACCTTGTTAAGGGAAGACGAGTGGACTTTTTTAGTCATTGAACCTGCAGAACCAGCTGTTCTGTGGATTTACTTTGTATCTTTATGACAGAATTAAACAGCCTCTATCTGGACTGCAGAAAAAAAGTAAAAGGAGGTCTTGGAGGAAAATTTTTTATACTCTGTGTAATGAAGCCCTTCATTGCAGTAATTGAAACATATTTAAAATGCCAATGTGTTTGCATTGAATTAAATGCATACACTAAGAAATAGATTGACATATTTTATTGCTGTTTGTGGTTGTGCTGTGGCAGCTTCTTCTCAGGCACTGATCAAGACCTGTCTTGTAAACAAACAATCAAATGGATAACAAGTATTGCTTTAACTAATCTTTGAAAGAGTTGTAAAAGGTTAACATTTAAAAGGGTAACATAGTATTTGTTGTACAGGTGACTTACCTCTGCATCTTCCTCTGCAGAGTGTTCAGACTAAAAGACTACCTGGGGGCCTGAGCACCTTTTAAAGGTTCCAGAAGGGAGCATTTATGGATTGAGAAGGAGGAAAATGCCGAGACCTCATGTGTGGCCTGCTGAACAGGCTTCTCTGCCTGTTTGTGTACCTGGCCAATGTTGGTGAACAAACCCCTGGTTGCTCTGCACCTTATCTCTGCCTCAAGCGTCCTTCTTAATCCAGCCGCTAAGGGCCTAACACAGCAATTGATTCTTAATTAAATTTTCCACCAAGGAGCTCACAAACATCAATTAGTGTGGAACTCTGGAACTCAATCAGCAAATTGCCCAAGAGATGAATGTTTGATGTAAAAAGAGATTTTACTGCTTTAAAGTGCCTCCGTTAATTCTGCAAATTTGTGTTTCAAAGGACATGTGTCTGTGATGAAAGGGTACGATTTGATCTGCATAGGAGTTGCAGGGAATTCCTCTGATCTCCAATGGGAACAAAAAAGCCAAAATACGCTTCTGAACCACTGAACTAAAAGGTAATGAGCTGGACGGTTGGAAAGATGTGCTCAAAAAGACTAATAGGCCAAGGAGGTTTGGGCTACAGTCACAGTATTTTGCACTTACTAAAGACCTTTTAAGCTATGTAGCAGCGGTGAACCATGTGGCTGGATCTATTATAGGTTGGGCTTCTCAGCATCATGTTAAGGTTGTGTTTGAAGGCATTGCACATAAGCTGTCAAAAATATTAACGGTGTTAGCTGCTGAGCAGAAATGTGTGGACCATTTGACTGACTATATGATAAAAAGTAGGGGTTTTCAATGTAGATGATACGGAGCATCCCTCAGGACAGCGCAGTCTGGTGGGTAAGCACACCAAAAGAGATGGAACTGTTTTTTTTTCAAAAGGATTGAAGTTAAGAACCGTTCCAAATACCCGACAGTTTTGACTCAAAAGCTTCACGCAAGCAAGTTAAGGATGAAGAGGGGTTTAATTTTCAGCATCACAATGAGATGTGGAAAGAGATCCAGGCCATTGCAGTTTTTGTTTTCCATCATTAAATGTTTTTCAGCTCAGTTGTACAGGATACACACCATAGAAAAGTAATTGAAGGTTTTTTCATGATCTTGTTTCTTTTAGATCACAGAAAACAGGCATTTTACCAGGCGTGTGTACTTCTATGAGAGCCACTGTATTTGAATAATGTCGAACAAATCAATGTTTAATTTCTTAAAGTTCTATATTAGAGACGCTGAGGTGAGTACCTGTCTAAGCAGAAAGGGCTTCACTGGGGGAGTGTGTTTGTTTTTATGAGGTGTGCAGGGTGCATGGGGTGCAGAAGAAAGAGGCCGGCTACAAAAGTTAATTTTGTGTTTTGGTGTTGCTGACATATCTTGTTATAAAGTTAGTCGTCTTCTTTTTAGATAAACAGTAATCAAATGCTTGACCAGCATAAACTGGTGTACAACTTACCTCGCTATCACTCTCTGAGGAGCTACTGGAGGAGGAAGAAGAGGAAGAAGATGACGATGAGCTGGAGCTCTGTTCAGAAAGATACAAGGAAGTTACTTCTTTTAATGCTTTGTTTTCAAATATAGTCAAAATGAAAGCGTCAGTAAACAGACTGGGATAAGGCTGAGACAAAGGCAGGTGGAGGAGTGTAAGGATGTAGCTTGCAGCAAAGGAATGGAACTCCACAAACACTCATCTACATCCATAGTAAAGTTACACACCTACTGAAACTATGCTATGATCTCACCTGGAATTTTATACACACAGTGAACTCAAAATTTCCATCAACTACCTCCCACAAAGGGCTGTGGCTACATGTAACATACAGTGTACTTCCCGGTCTCTGTCAATTAATTATTCACACACGTCTTCCAGTCGAGACCACACCCTATAGTGACTGCAGAACCGAGTCTCATGATTTCATCGTATCGCACACAAGCAGAAGAGAAATGTTTTGTCAGCACCCATCCCGACATAGCCTGCCTCAATTTCCATGGTGTTGCTTTGCTGAGATTCACAAAACACCTACCTTCTTCTTCATTTTCTTCAGCTTCTTTTTCTTCTTTGCTTTCTTGTTGACACCTTCATCATCACTGTCTGGAGAGCTGTCAACTGAATACATGTCCTGAAAAAATGTGAAAAAGATTTCCCTTTGTAACCAGAAGTCTTGAACATTCAGAAAAAAGACGCTGTTTAATAAGTGACCGTAACACCCAGCACAGCTCAATTTGTATATATAATTTTCTTGTGTGTGTTGTGTCATGAAATTAACTTGTTTATAGGTGGGTGTGTTCGTCCTACTTACCAGATCATCTTTCATTTCATTCCATTCTATTCCAGCTTGAGCCTTGCTCTGCTGAATGCTGCTCAGGTCTGCCTCTTTTGCCCCTCCACCTGGTTGACAGCAATAGAAATATATGAGCAGGTTATGAAAATCACCTCTTTTTCATCATTGTTTACTGGTTCTGTTAACTGAGTTTGCAATACTCTGAATGAAGCAAATGAGTTTTGTGGGGCTGCAATTCCCTACAATCTTACATCCAATAGATTCACAACCAGATAACACAGAATAAATTAATTCAAGCAAGGTTAGAAACTCTGCCACATAAATCCTTAACCCAGTGGTTTATCCATCAGTTATAGATATAGAGATACAGCACCTCTTAATGGCAAAAATGAAACGCAACAAAGTTTTTGTACTTTCAACAAATCAAAACAGTCATGAAAAGGCCTTTATAATGCAGGTGAAGTCAGAAATACCTTTTAGCCACATTTGTCAATTATAATCATGGGTGCAAACCTTTGGTTATGGAGGACTCCATCCCAGTCCAGGTTTTCTCCTCCTTCCAGTAGTACCAGGTGTCCTCTGACAGATTCACTTGTGAGGTGAGGTGTACCTGTGTGAGGAGCATGTGGGTGGGGACATGAAGTAGGAGTGTACTAAAAAAACAAGTCAAGAATGCTTCCACAAACAAGTTTCAAAGTAAAGCCCTGTTCAAAATGAAATCTCACCTTTAAAGAAGATTGTAAATTCAAGAAGGCAGGATCAGATGGCTGCTCTATTTCATACAATTACTCACAATTTTCAATATACTTCACACCCTACTTTCTCTGTTTAGGCTGTATTTTGAATGCAACGCGGATTTAACATGTGTCATGACGCCCGTGTATTGACTTTGTGGGCGGTGCACAGGTGAGAGGCATTTTGAGCTGTCAACAGGTAATACAGGTTCCACTGCAGCGCACAGTTACAGGATTGTCACCACTGGGGTTTCTTACATTCGGAAAACGGTTGCAAGTTGTTACACCCTATTTACAAATCTCTTTTGCATTTAGGGTATAAAACAGATGAAAACACATTAAACACAATATTTAGTGTATTTCATAATATTACAATGTTATGCATGATTTTACAATATCATTTCTCAACAGCAAACGGTACAACTGTTCTTTTATTATAAATCATATAATACAACGTTGACTCCCAGAGGATGGTCGGACAACAGTAAGTGCTGCTTTATCCATGTTTTGCCTTACGGCTTCCGTAGAGTAAAAAAAAAAACAATGCAAAATTTCAAAAATTTGAATACCGGAAAAAGGAGTCCTAAACCCCCAAATAAGATCACGTTTTATATTTGTATAAAAAGTGGAAATCTTTTTTAGATGTCATTATAATTTATTTAATTATTCTCTCATGGTGAAAGCATATTCTGCTTTGTTTATGTTTTTTTCTTTAGTGTTTTCCCATTACAAATATGATCATAATTATTATATTTCCTCCGTTTTTTTGGCATTTTAATCATTGTGAAACAAATATTGTTTTATTTGCTAAGTTTGGCATTTTAGGATTATTGTTTGCGTGCTTGTTCTTTTAGGCACATATCATCTAACTGAGCATGTTTTTGCTAAGTTCATGGAAAAGGCAGTTTATCAACAAATACTCCTTTCAGGTAAAAAAAATACATCCCTTCGAAGCTTTCAGGTGTTCAACCACATCAAGGCAATGAGACTGCATTGGTAAAAGTTTTATGTTACATTAGCAGTGATGCATCTAAAATGTATGCATCGATATTATTAGATTACTAGAGGACCACTTTGTGCCATTTGGTATCTGTGAATTTAACCAAACAATGATCATATGTGGTGCTTCTCAAGGCTCCGTTCTTGGATCACTTTTATTTATTAGTTATATA
>JAHUTJ010051102.1:0-15665 GCA_036250325.1 Characodon lateralis
TTTCCTCCACCAGTATCACGTAGTGACCTGGCCACTATCCTGCAAGAAGAATGGCTTAAAATCCCTCTGACCACTGTGCAGGACTTGTATATGTCATTCCCAAGACGAATTGACGCTGTATTGGCCGAAAAAGTCAGTCAGTCATTTTCTACCGCTTATTCCATAGTGGGTCGCGGGGAAGCTGGTGCCTATCTCCCGCAGTCTATATATATATATATATATATATATATATATACTACATACATACACACACACACAGTAACTGAGATATTTAAACTGAAAAATTGATACAGCAGGCTAGTCCAATTTGCTGAAATGTCATTCCAGTAGTTAAAAATGGTACCTAGTAGTTTGTATGGCCCCCAAATACTTGTATGGGGTTGTCAGGCATGCTCCTTATGAGATGCTGGATGGTGTCCTGGGGTATCTACCCAAAGATCCTGACCATGGCATCACTGTGCGCCTGAGGTGCAACCTGGTGGTGTTGGATGGACCTAAACATGATGTCGTTTTTGTTAGATTTATGATTATTGATTTATTAATCCTTATCAATAATTATAATTAAAAATCATAATTTGACTAAATTAATTTCTTAACCAAAATCCTCATTTATGAATTGGGACCAGAGATGTGTTCTGGTGTTGTAATTGTGGCTCAACGCCTTTGATAATTACAACCGTTAAATACTCAGTAATAATTAATAACTATTACCAGAGATGTCACTGTTTAATCGATTGTTTCTGCCGAAACGTGTGGTACTTCAACCTTATCTTGACTGACGAATCACTCTTGCACAAAATAAACACAAAACGCCTTCTGTTTATCTATGTGAACATTTATTAAATCACAGCCCTGATACAATCCGCTCTTCCGATTTAATAATCTTCACCTACTCAAACATGTAAAGTTCTACATAAAAGGGGTAAAATATCTAACTAAACAAAATATAGCAAACAGCAGTGGGTGCGTATGGGATCAAACCAGCAGTTATGGCAAAAATGATAATATGACAAAAGGGATGTGGTGGTGAGTGGAGGCTGGAGCTCAAACTGCAACTCAGTCATAAAACATCCCCCAACTCTGCGCGGGGTGAGCACACAAAGCGTTATAAAACTTTTGGCGGCAAGCTAGTAGACAGTGAAATCGAAGACAAAGAAAATGGTGAATTTCACCATGAGGTTATTTTAACAGTTCAGTTTCACAGTGCACAGGTGTTTGCATGGTAAAGACACACTTGCAAGACACGGCGGTCTCCGAAAGTACCAACAATGGCATGCACATACACTCAGAACACATTAGACTCTAAATGGCGACTCTAATCGCACTAAAATTCTCCTCTACCCTGCCCAGCTATTCCTAATAAAGAAATTTAAAAAAATTATAAAAGGATGTGTTTTACTTTGTTGGAGCCTTCCTTCTGGGCGGAGTTGAGAGAGAGTGGGGTGGAAGTTGGAAGTTAATGTGCGTCCACGGTTAACTTCAGGAAAAGCGGTCAATCTTCGTCCTCTGGCCTCCTTGGCGAAAGGGAAAAATATGATCTGACTGTTACAGTCGCTTAGAACAAAAACAAGGTGGGGATTTGTCTCCTTGAAACTCCGTGGTTTTTTTAGTTACGTGTTAAGCTCACGTCTTCGATCGGCAAAGAGAAATTTCTGGCCTTCTCATTCCAGAAACCTCAGTTATGAATTTTTCGTTGGCCAACGAAGGAGAATAAATAAAATCCACTCGGGACTCTTCTCCAGATGATGCTTCAGTTACGTGGTCACCGCGTCATGGTCTCCAGCTGAAGGTGAGCCCTCAAAATGGGCGCCTTCCTATATAGTGTCTTGTGACGTCAGACTTGGGATGCCCCATCATATCAGACGCGGTGCCCGCCGGGATTTTTAGGAACAGGCTATCCTGCGGTACAAAATGGCCGATGACGTTGAAAAGGGCATAGTGGCATCCAGCAATGTGCAAATGGTCCAATATTCAGCAAACAAATGGTCCAACATTTTGAATTTAGGTCAGGGAAGTGTGGAGGCCAGTCATAGGTATCAGTTCCTTCATCGTCCAGGAACAACTTGCATACTTTTGCCACATGAGGCCGGGCATTATCATGCACCAGGAAGATCCCAGGACCCACTGCACCAGCAAAGGATCTAACAATGAGTCTAAAGATTTCATCCTGATACCTAATGGCATTCGGGTTGCCATCATTTATGTTGTACAGGTCTGTGTGTCCCTCAATGGATACCATCCCAGCCCAAAACTTGCGAACCACAAAACTAATCATGCTGAACAATTAAGTAGCCAGCATAATATACACAACATTCCCAGCAGCTTCTTCAGACCCTTTCATGTCTGTCACATGAGCTCAGACTGAACCTGCTCTCATCTGTGAAACGAACAGGGTGCCAGGGCCAAACCTGACAATTCCTGCCAGTCGAGCTCCACGTGCCAGGCAGTGAGCACCAGGCCTACTAGAGAGCTGCTGGAGCGATGGTGAAAGGGGTTTGTCTTGTAAACAATGGGTTGCTGGTTCAAACCCCTGCTCCATTTGTCTCAGTCATTGTATCCTTGGGCAAGACACTTCACCCGCATTGTCTGCTGTTAGTGGTCAGAGGGCTCGGTGGCACCGATTGTATGGCAGCCTCACTTCTGTCAGTCTGTAAACTACTGAAAAGCATTTTACAAAATGAGGAGGGGAAAAATATCTGTTGCCTCCACTTGCCAAACCATTCCCGTTTTTGGGGTTGTCACAAATATTAGGAAAACCATCAAGACAGTGTACAGTTATGTTGTGTGAGACACTGTGCAACATCGCACACACTTCTTGATGCTTCTGGAAGTGAGCACCTCTACTGTGGGCTGCTTTACATGTCAGGCACTGGAGAAGGAGGGAAAGCAACCAAGGAGAATGAATGCACCAGTACCAGCAGCACACAAATCATATTCCTGCACTTTAAAGCCAGGGTTGCCAAAAGCACGCAGTCGGCTGGCACACTCTCTGGATCGTGTGCTTGCTGACGACATCCTACACATTCATATTCAGAGGAAGAATCATAATATTGCCAGACATACAACAGTCCGGTCCTTTAAACCTCTCTACTACCTGAGAATGCTGCCAGCAGCAACCAGCCATTGTAACAGATCCAGCAACACAGGTTATGGTGGTTTGGCAACTTCTTTAGAATGAACATTGATTGACTAAACAAACTCTTGTGGCATCAATGACCTGTGAACTTATGTGTCCACGATGCATCAAAGAAGACATGGGCAAAGCAAACTATGGACAACCTAAAGTCTCAACAACCTGACCTTGAGCAAAGGTCAGTCCCAAAGACAAAGGTGTGTTCTGTTTTGCAACACTTTAACACAACCAATCTATTGTGTTAATGACAAATAATCTGCGTCAAATAATTCTCTGCAGTGGTAAATGTGTGTTTTAACATGAAATTCTATTGTGAGATGTTTACACGGACTCAGCCATTGCCACATCACACCATCTACAGACGAAGTTAGCTAGTCTTTATGAAAATTGACCTTTACTGCACTGTTGCGACTTGCTTGGATGTAATATGGTTGGGTCTTTCCTTTTAGAAATCACACAGATGGCTAAAAGGTGTCTAAGACCCAGCTTAGTGTTTAGTGAAAGGAGCTAGTGGTAGTGTTACTGGTCTCTGTAATTTCTGGACTCATGACAAAGACAATTTTTCTTTCAAAGGCAAAATCATCCATTTTAAAAAACATATTAGTGGTGTAGATGGGAATACATTGAATAATTATTTACCAAAAGGGTACTAAGTCCTTGTGTATTAACATTAAAAACTGAAGGAATATTTCAAGGTATACCTCTAGGTTTTAGATTACATTGTGGTTAGTGTTAGAAAGGTAGCAATTACTGATTGAGAATGCTCTTTTCACACAATTGCCTCATTACACTGATACAAGAAAGAAGTCTTTGTAAAACCAGCATTTTACCCCTTCATTCACAGCAATAAAAGAGGCAACAAACAAAGCTTTTTGTTGACTGATTGCGTCCTTTTCAAACAGTATTGTTTGGTGCTGCAGTGTCTGCCACGTCCCAGTCTCCTCTATAACAGAGAAATGTTTAAGGTAAAGAAAGAATTAACTTTCATATCGCCTTTGTTTTTGTGCTTTTACAACAGGACCATAACGAGGATCATAGATGCATTAGTTCCAGTTTGAGTGAGCGGTGTTAAACAGGTTAAGACTATAGCAATATATTGTTGCCATAAAGAACTTTAAAATTAAGCAATGTGGAGTCTGCATGTGTTTTACTTTATGACACAGTTTTTGTTTAAATTGAATATCTGGATGTCCGTATGCATGTACAGCTGTGTTGGAAATAATAGCAGTGTGTTTAAAAAAGTGAGTAAAGCTAAGAATCCTTAAAATAGTTTTTATTTCCATCCATTGGAAACACTGCGCATTATATTCTAAAGCAAACCATGAAGAAAAATGTATCAATCTTTTAATCACATTACAGACAATGAAGAAAAACCAACGTTGGGCTGTTCAATAAAATAGCAGTGTCTACATTTTTCTTTACAAAATCAAAGATATACTGTATAGACTGAAAAATCTTCAGGATTTATCATTCCTGCAAATCCTATTTAGTTGTATAACTTGTGTTTCTGAGAACTGCTTCGCATCTGCGTTGCAAGGAGTCGACCAACTTCTGGCACCTCTGAACAGATATTCCATCCCAGCATGATTTGACAACATTCTGCAATTTCTCTGCATGTCTTGGTTTTATCTCAGAAACAGCATTTTTAATGTCACCTCACAAATTATCTATCAGATTAAGCTCCAGGAATTGGGCTGGCCACTCCATTACTTTGATTTTGTTGGTCTGGAACCAAGATGCTGCTCGCTTACTGGTGTGTTTGGGGTTCGTTGTCCTGTTGAAACACCCATTTTAAAGGCATTTCCTCTTCGGCACAAGGCAACATGACCTCTTAGGTATTTTGATATATGCAAACTGATCCATGATACCATATGTGATAAACAGGCCCAGCACCATAGTAAAAGAAACATCACCATATCATGATTCTTGAACCACCATGTGTCAGAGTCTGGATTCTGTCTGTAGCTGCTACTAACTATTTTCAGCCACTAGGTGTCACCTGAGACCGTTCTCGGAGGGTAACAGGTGCGGTGGCTTGAGATGATCACTTGGGGAGGTATAAAGAGGATGGATTGCCAGTACATCGTCGCCTGAGTGTTTGCCTATGCGGTATTTCAACCTGGCCAGAATGATCTTGTCTGTTACAAGTTACCTGTCCTTGTGAAGTAACTCTTGTCTTTGTTTAGAGCTTTGATTCCGCCTCACTTCCTGGAGAACTGAAGATCAAACCCAACCAAACAAGGAAGAACCTGGACTACTTACCAGCTGGCAATCCGTCTGAGCCCCGCCGAGCCGAACATGTCCGCCCTCTGACGGTGTTCCAGTCTCCAGCCTCCAAAACCCTGGTGGCCTAGAACACAGCTATCTGCAGGTCTGGACTCACCTCTCTCTCCCTGGTGGATCAGAACCCAGCTAGGTCCGTACTACAGTCTGTTAAGTTCCAATTATCCTGCAAGACCATTTCTTACCATCCCTCTCTGTTGCAGTTTCCAGGCCTGAGCAGCGGCTGTCGTTTCCCACTCCAGTCTGTTAATAATCTTCCTAAACGGTTCTCTGTTCTCTGGGTGCTTCTGTTTATGTGGGTCAGATCGGCCTTTAACATTATGACACCATGCCTCGCTGTCTTCAAAGTGTACAGTGGCTTCAATTCAATTTCTGGGGGTCATCGGACAAACTGTTTGTGGTTCTTGGACCCAAGAAAAACAATCTTACTTTCATCATTCAACAAAATGTTTCTCCATTTTTTTTTTTTTGGCTAGTTGATGTGTCCTTTGGCAAATTGTATCCTCTTCAGCACATCTTTGCTGGGGCTTCTTGCCAATAGATTAGCTTCACACAGGCATCCTGTTGGGACAAGCACTCACCGTTAACTTCACACCTTCTTTGATCACCCTGGAGCTGATCATTGGCTGAGTCTTTGCCATTCAGGCAAGGCTTCGATCCATTCCAATTGTAGTCTTTCGTTTGCTTCCACATCTCTGGTTTTGCTTTCCATTTTAAAGCACTGGATATAATTTTATCCAAGCAACCTATAATTTTTTGCACTTCTTCATACATTTCCCCTTTCCAATTAATGTCTTAATCAAAATACGCTGATCTTCTTAACAATGCCTGTAATGACCCATTTTTGTCATATATTTTCAGAGAGAAATGCATGTAAATTTGCTGGCATCATTCTTAAATAAAGGCCATCTAATTGACATCTGTTTCTTCACAGACCTCAGTAATTGATCTACACACTGCTATTTTGTTTTACACGCCTCTTTCAATCAACGATTCAATTACACAGACTCAGGAGCATGCATATAATGAATGTTGGTTATAATGGTTTTCTATGACTCTACAACACCAACTAGTAAATTATTTGCCTTGTGCTAATATGATCTCTACCAAAAACAATAATTGATCTGGTTAGCCTAGTTAACCTGCTATTTTGAACACAACTGTATTCTCCAGGTATTTTAGTTGTGAGCTAGTCTGAATTTGATTACATTCCTTTAAAACTTTTTCTGAAAAGTGATTTTGTTAGTCTTCCCTTTTTACTGCAACTAGAAGTAGTAAGTAGTGGCCCAGTGAAGTGACTGGGCATACTACTAAATGCAATATGTCACCTAATGTTCTCAGATATACCTAGATTTACTTGTTTCTTCAATCTTTGTTGAAGAGCTTTAAAATAAAATTTTAATTATTATGCGAATGTCTATAAGTGGTTCGTTTCTCTTTTAAATTTGGTTCAACGGAATTTCAGTCGGCTACTCTTCCTCTTTTGTCTCAAAGTCCCATTAACCCAAACATTTTCATTTTTGTTTTTTGTTATTCAGACTGTCGAAAAGAAAACTGGCATTTGTCTGAATGCTTGCATGGCTTTGACTGTCATCTGACTTCATCACTCATTGTGTCTGAGATGAAAGCGACAGCTGAATCAGCGCTGATTAAGACCAGCTGTTTTCTTGTCTCCAGTTACTTTAAAGCTGCCTCTCCAGCAATCATCATTTTTATTACAAAAAACATTTGACTAAAAGACCTATTATATCTGTCTGTGTTGTAGCTGTTATAAACAAAAAAGAATTAGAATTTTCCATAACTGAAAAAGGGAAAATGTGTTTTTAGACAACCAAAAAACCTTCTGAGAACTCAAAGTTAAAAAAAAACTAATAAGATCCCTGTTGGAAAGTGTTGGGACATCAATAGATGTCGAACACAAACTGAAATTTGATGTGCCCTGAGAGAAAGAAAACAAACATTTTATTCAGAATATACATGTACCATACTAGCCCATAGAGTAGAAACGTAGTAGCCCTAAAGTAGAAACCCTGGGTGTGAAAATGTGTTACAGATTGTGCATGCTGTTTTGTTTGTGTGACAAATCTGAATTTTCCCTAATAATTTAAATACTTTCCCTCCTTACATTGATGTTTACACTGAAATGTTCGGTTCCATTCAAAAAAGAGACTGTATCGGCTGATTCAATTGCATGTTTAATGCTATCTGCTCTGCAGGTCAAGCTCATGCAGATGCAGCACCCCTTATTCAATTCTATGACATTTAAAGCAGGACAAAAACGTTTCTGTACGTTTGTCTGCATATGTCAGCTGTATGTGGAGACAAATGTATCTTTAGAAAGAAATAATAAACAATGCCTATTTCAGGTGATATAGCATGGCAGTGGTTACATTTCTTATGTACATGAAAACTGAAAATAAGGTAAAATCATATTGTCATAGACTCATTGAAAGTTTCTGTGTTCATCGTTCAAGTTAGTGGACTTTCACAAAACGACTGGGACATGCGTTGGCAGTTTTGTGGAGGAATTTAAGTTCTCACCATTGCATTGAAGTACAATAGTGATGAGTGCCCACGCAGCTTACAGGGTGCACTTTAATGCAAAATCTGCTCATAAACTCTCTAGATAAAGTTGAAAATTTGACAGTATTTTAAAGGTTTCCTTCCTCTAAATAACTTCGTTTACAACTGGGATCTTAACCTCAGCAACAGGGGTGTTTTTGGGGTCTCATAACATTGGGGGCTTTAGCCCAAATCCAAAATACTTAGATTTCAATAAGACAATTTACAGGTAATTTCAAATTAAAATAATATAGGACATATTGTACCAGTTCTCTGTCTCGGCTGGTTTTAGACTGAATGTGAATTATTGTGAATAAAACAAAAACGTTTGCAATAATTTTACTTTTTATTTTTGTTAGAAGCTGAATGAAGGACAAGGAGAAACATAGTTTAGGCCTGATGAAAAACCATTTTGCTGAAGCAAATAATGACACATTTTGCTGACAAAAGTTTTTCTTAAGCTCAGAGATGTTTACTATGGGCCAGATAGATGTGCTTCTTTTGTCATCTACATAAATTACCTTTTTAAACGTTACGTTGTCATCAAAGTGTTCCCCTCCTGAGGCTCCATTGTCTTCATTCTTATATTTCAGAAAAGGAAAGTGATATAAAGTTGATTTTCCTAAATCTTAGTCAAATGGTAAAATCCTAAAACACATTTATGTTATTATGCCAAGAGCTTTCGAAACATTTTATTAAAATTGTTCCTTCTTTTATGAACCTGTTCTCTTTTATCGCCATCTTTTCAGCCGTTTCATTCCACTTCTGAAGAAATTTGTCCTGCCAAAAATAATAAAAGAAACATTTTACAACCCAGTCTTTTGTTCTGCATGTGAGACATTAGTGCAGTTCTTTCTATTGAGAGGAAAGGGTGTTAAGTTGTGGTGTTTAAAATAAAGCATAGAGTCTCATCCTGGACCTTATCAGTACTAATATTACAGGTATTAATAAATGTATACATATGGTATGTATGTCTCGCTTTCATTAAAACTGTATCCTTGTTTAATTGGCTTAGTTTATATAATATTACATGTGTAATTCAGAAAAATAAAATAGTTAACTAATCAATGATCCATCTGTGATTAATTGCTATGATTATTTCTTAATTATACTGGATTTTTAAACCCAGAGCTGTATGTTTAGAATCAGCACAATATATGAAAGAGAAGAGGGAGGCTTACTTTTGCTCTTTCTACTACATCTTACTGGAACCAGGAGATAATTTCCTGGTTTATTGAGCAACACTTTTTTTCTGTCTACATGTAGAACTGGACTATAAGACTGGCTGCAGCCATGAGATCAATGTGTTGACCTGAAGGACCTTTTAATGTGTTCAGCTACGTTAGGATTAAATGCTTTTATTTCAGACCAGATATTTTCACATTATGATGCAATTCCCGCTAGAAGCTCACAGAGAAGGGCCCTGTCCCAATTCCCACACTACACCCTACGCCCCTCTATGAAGTGTTTACTTTGTACAAGTGCATGTAAGGGTTGAAGTGCGCAGGTTACAAGCGTGCAAAATTGGAGAATTGGGACAGTAGGNACCGTAACTGCAACATCAAAAAGGGCGGGAACCAGCGCTGTTTCCACAGTCTTGCTGCTAAAAAAAACATTTAAAACTGCAACAAGCAATTGTTTTGAGGAGAAGAAAGTGCAGGAAACGACGGAGGTTTATACACCAGACTCTCGCCGCGTCAGTGTTTGTTTGAAAGGCAACTTCAATGTTATGGCCTACTGGCTGCCCAGACTCACTCTGAACCCAGTGGTTTCTTACAATGTTGAGCCTGGAAAACCAGTAAAAAAATATATTTGTCAGCTTGCTGTCTAAAGTTTACGCAGTTCTTATTATTCTGATTTAATGGCTGATTACGTTGACGGTTGTGATTGGTTTTTGCTCAGAACATTATCTGCAGCAGTGAATTGTGGGTAATTTACTTCTGCTTCGATGCGGGCTTCGCCGAAGGGCGGGTGTGGGGCACAAATGGGGCGGGGCTAAGGACCACTCTGGAGAATTGGGACACACTACGCACTCGAACCCATCAACGGGAACGCGCAAATCAGGGACAACGGTGGAAGTGCGGGTACTGGGACAGGGCCAAGGTTGCTGCTGTTTTCTATCACAGCCACATCATTTAACTTCACCTGTAGCTCAGGTGAAAGTTCCTCATCATGACCCTGAAGATGCTCTTTAGAGTGAACCTCCACCTCATGTCTTGCTGGGTGAATCAGTGATTAGCTGTAACTTACAATTAGCCCATTCCGAGCATTCAGGTTTTACCGCCATCTTAGTCTGGGTTATACCGCTCAGCGTCCACCTGTTCCTGAACACACACCCACCAGGCTCCCCCTCTTCGGTTGGCTTCACGGTTGCTCTGAATTGAGCCCTGTTCGAGCCGCTCAGTGTAACTTTTCTGGTAATGAAGGAGGCAGGTCGACCTGGAGTGAACTGCTGTTCTGGACTTCTCCAGAATGGAGTCCGTCTCTGGCTGTGCGCGTAGTTGCACATTAGCGGTGCCGCGAGTGCAAACATTTTTGTCTTCTCCTTTTAACTCATTGTCAGGTTAGGTGGAGCGGGACGTGATTATATGGAACACAATTGAAAAAATCTGATTGTTTTTATATAAAAATGTGAAGTCCAATATCATTTTGTGGCTGTATCTTTCTAATACTTCTAAATTTCTTCTATCAAGAAGTCCAGGGCTATTCAGAAAACATTCGGGGCTTCGGCCCTGGAACCCAGGTCTAACTACGTGCCTGCTCAGCACACATAAATCCTACACTTTCTCTGATGTCAAACTGGGATGAGCCATGGTCCTGCAAAGTAGCAACAGCAAGCATAGCTGCCAAGGGACAGAGCGCTACATGCAATGTAATAAATTCAGTCCCATTCTAGCGGGGTATCAAGAACAGCAAATTTTGATTAAGACACTCAAAGTGTCAACAGTAAAATCTATATTGCTGTTCCTGTGAAGCGTCGTATGGCCCATTGGGATGGAAAATTTCATTTTGCTATTCAAACCTGTCGTTTGCCAAGAAAACAAACAACAAAATAAAAATAACTGTAAATCTGCTTACCCTGAGATGTTTCCCAATCATATGGCTGTGTAATGGTCATTTTTACAAAATCTAACAAAATACAAAAATTGCTAAGTATATGGCCGGCTGATCTTTGCCCTGAAGTACCAGGCCAATGTTTGTTTAAGCATTTCGGAGCTTTTGAAATGATAAAGCGTACACTCTTCCATGACAAGTGACTTATAGATGAGTTAAATTTTCTTCCTATACGCTGCCACCGTGACAGATCATGCCCATTCACTACAAGCCGATTTTCCAGACTAAAATCATATCCTCTTCCTGTTTGCTCTAATTTTTTATAAACAATTATCTAGTATTGGATGTACTCCCTAAAGGATTTGTATTTATGACATGCATCAGCAAATTAAACTTTGTTGCCGTTTGTTTATGCACCTACTTCAGTGCAGGTGTTTGCCTTGGTTCATTTCATCAGGATTGTGTTGTGGCTCAAAATGTTGTTATGTTGTCCATCAAACTGGATTTTTAGACATGTTCTTGTCTGCCCGGCCTTCTGCTTGAAGGTTACCGAGCAGGGAAATTATTTTGAATTGATGCCTGAATGTGCTCACATGGTTGCTGCTGAATGCTGAACATAGATTGAAACTGTCACAAAGTCTGCATTGGCTGTCAAATTATGAAGAACCACTGAGTGAATAAAAAGAGAACAAGTCTCTGATTTCTTTCTAACAGCTCATTCCTCTTTGTTCAAGCTGTCACTGCTCAGCTAAAGCCTACATATTTAAATTATAATTTTTGTTTTATAATAGAATTATAAAACTTTCAAAAGCATGACAAAATATAAAGGTATGTTACATGTGAGGAACGTTGTTGCACCAAGATCTCCGATCTGTATGTAATTTAGCTGTTTGTATCATTGGGTAAAACTTAAATAAGACAATATTTAGAGTTAAGATTTTAGGTAATTTCCTGTTTTGTTTAGATAAAACTTTTAGCACTTAGTCAAATAAATCATTTGCAAGTATTCATCAGATTATTCTGCGTGCTCAAATATTAGGCAATTTGCATTTTTAAGGATTATTTTATTAATGAAACTACAGTGCTCTAAGTCGATCCAAAATGTTAATAAACCTCAGACTTAAATATTTATTAAAGTAAAGTGAGGTGTTGGTTTTCTTTGGAGATTATATATGTGTGGGAATTATTTGGGCAACTATTATAGGGCAGAATTTATATGCAACTAAATGAAATATGAAAATTGACCAGTGTAGTCTGCTTTGTTTTCCAGGTCTGTCGGTTTTTTGATCTGCCGATGAACAACTTTTTGTATCGCAGCAACCAGCGCCTTCCAGACAGTGTTAAGCTGTTTTCTGTTCCAACTCTCTTCAAAAAATCCAGACTATTCCTTTAAGCTTAAGGTCCAATCAGTCATACTCATTTAAAAAGAATCTTTCCTTTAAAATATAGCTGCAGTTTAAAAATGTGCTTAATTATTTTATACTGTGATTGATAAGTGGAGGGAAAGTAGTTAATCACATTACATTAATGTATTCTGCCCCCTCACAATTTGATGCTTGATTCTCTTTTTGAAACACCAGCTGTAAACCTTTTTGGATTTTAGGAAAATGGTTACCCTTGGAAAGAAATCTAACACAGTACTCCTAAAGTAAGTCAAATGTTTGCTTTTTCAATGTAAAAGCTGTTTTAAATTCAGCTGGCATAACCCAAAAATGCAGTATAACCTTTACAGGTGGACCTAATGTGACCTTCTCTAAATTGTGCATTGCACATGTCCAACTATTCAGTGCTTCAGTACTTTTTACCCAACTTGCTAACAAAGAGCTTAATGACAAAATTCACAACAGGTTTTTGATCTATGAATCAACCACAAAATTTTCAGGTTCAGGCAGAATTGGTTTTGAAATAGTCCTCATCATGCTGTTCACATTTTGACATCCTGAGACCAAGACGACCCCTAACAACTGATCGACGGTACCTCGCCATTATGAGGTTTCAAACAGAATGTTTTCAGACGGACGTCACAGAGTGTCATCAGCAGGTTGAACAGAGAGACTGGAAGAGTCCCAGAAAAGCATAAAAGTGAACATCCTTTGGGCACATCCAACACTGATGACCACTTGTCCACTTGTGAATAGTACCCTGCGAAATCAGATGATGAATGCCACTCAACTCCAGGCACATTTAAGGGATTCTAGAGGCACCCAAGTGTCATGTGAGACCATTCTAAACCATTGACATCAGCCTGATCTGCGTGCTGGACGACCTGCAAGGGTATCTCACCACACCTCCAGGTACAGGCATCACAGTCCTGCATGGGTCAAGGAGTAATCACGCTGGACAAGGGACGATTGGGCCTCAGTGCTGCTCTATAAAGAAAGTCAATACACGTTGAGCAGGAATGATGGCCGCCAATGATGTTAAAGAGATCAAGGAGAGCCCCAGCCTCAGCCACTGTTGTCACCAGATGAGCCTTTGGTGATGGTGGTGTTACAGTGTGAGCAGGGGTGTCTAATCTATACATAACTGTTGTACACTTTGGGAATGGTACAGTGACAAACCCTTACTAACTCAATAACATCATTAATCCAGTCATTGTGCCTTTGCATGAACAACACTGGCCTCATCTCATCTTCATAGATGACAATCCTCTAGTTCATCAAGGTTGCATCATTAGGGAACAGCTGCTGGAGACTCGAATGGGGCGGCCTGCATTTTCTCCAGACCAGAATCCCATAGGATCAACTGAGTCACTGTCTAGAGGTTCTTAACTCTGAACATGAAGTCATGTTGCTGAAAAATAATTATCCAAAGTTGTAGTTCACTGAAAAATGGAATCAGATTAGCCTCTGGGAAATATTGAGCCATCCATGTTCTCCTCCACGTTTACAAGCATCCCATGGCCTGCTACTGTGAGGCATCCCCTGAGTATGATGCTGCCAATGCCATGTCTCATGGGAGAGTTGGTGTGATCCTGATGATGTGCAGTGTTTTGTGTGAACTAAACATAGCATGTAGTCTCAAGGAACTGTCTTTTTGAAGTCTCCCACATGTCTTTGAGATGAATTCCAGGCAATGTTTTTCTATGAAGTTTTTGTGCCACTCTCCAATACAGTTTGGACTGATTAAAAGCCTGGGCAACAGTTGTATGTGGGCCTACAGTCTCTCACATCACTCAATTTGTGAGTACAGCCAACTGAAGGCAGATTTGGATAGGTGCCATATTCCTTCCGTTTTTAAATATTAATTTACCTGAACTCGGGATGTGTCTTAGAAATCTTTTTGTAGGCATCTCTACACTTATACTTTTCTGTGGTATTTTCTCAAAGTTGCTTGGAGTGTGGTTTTTCTTCATGTTGTACTTGTTGCAGAATAAACCAGAAAATGGACCTCTCAGTCACAAGGGTTTTTATATTGTGATCACTTGAAATGACTGCTCTCAGGTTTTCTCCACTTACTGTGACACTGCTGGCATCAATTAACATGACCAACGTTGAATAAGCTCAGTCATTTTAAAGGAGTAGAATGTTTGTGCAATGATTTATTTTACCTAATAGAGTTTTAATTATTTGAGTTTGTTTAAAACTGAGTTCACTTTGACTTTAAAGGTTGTTTTTGTTTTATTCTTGTCTAAATTATGTTGATCTTATTTTAATTTACAAAAGCACTTAGATGATGAAATATCCAAAGGAGGTGAATACCTTTTATGGGCATTATGCATTGTCATACCCACAAGGATTTACCCAAATCTAGAGATGCATGCTGCTCTTGGTAATTATTTAGGTCACTGTTTTGAATTCTACTATTTTTATCCACTTATCGTAAAACCAGGTCACAGAAGCAGAAGACAAGGTGGAGCTACATAGACCACATTTCTCTCAGCCACCTTTAGTGCTGTCCCTAACAGTAATAAGATGTTTTACACAGCAGGATAAAAATCCGTCACAGATTATGACTGTCACTTTAACAACAATGTTTACTATCCTACTTTGTAAGTATAAAAAAATAAACATATAAGGATCATGAATATACCACAGAAATGGTTTCAGAAGCATTCATACATTTTTTTTATATGCTGGTTAGTGTGTTAATATCCATTTCCTGAATCTCCCTTCTGGAGAAACTTGTCAGATATGATCTTTAATTAAACCAGACTTGGGACAGAGAACTGATTGTGACCCATTGCTAATGGTGATTCTTAAACTAATCGTTGTTTGTTTCTCCAACCTGCTTCCATTATTGCTAGCTAACATATGCTCAGAAGTATTTGAAAAATGTAAATGTGTCTATAAACTAAGCAGTAATGGATCAAGCCCTCTGTAGTATTGTTAAAGGTGGACATGCATGGAGTTCCCTTTAGGTAAATTGAAATAATGTTATAGTTGTATAGATCTGAAATCAGGTGGACTTCTTAAGATTGGAAACAGTTGACTACAATTTGAATGTATTTTATTATAATTTCGATCAAACTGGACTGTACACAACTGGATATGAATCTAGATGATTGACTGTACTTCTTGAGGAAGCTTAGGTCCTTTGGTGTTTGCAGCAAGATGCTGCATATCTTCTATAAGTCTGTTGTGGAAAGTGTGATCTCTTCTGCCATCATCTGCTGGGGAAGCAGCATCAGAGC
>JAHUTJ010051103.1:0-15658 GCA_036250325.1 Characodon lateralis
CACACTCGGCTGCGAACCTCCCCAGTGCATGCTGTAGGTCTTGGCTAGAGGGGGCCAGCAGGACCACGTCATCTGCAAAAAGAAGAGACGAAATCCACTGGTCCCCAAACCAGACCCCTTCCGGCTCTTGGCTGCACCTAGAAATCCTGTCCATGAAAGTTATGAACAGGACCGGTGATTTAATGATTTAATTAATGCTTTTATTCATAATATTTTAGGTAATGAACCCTCGCAGATGTCTTAGACAGCCATTTAGATAGGAAAATGAATCCACATCTGAACTTAATGTTTGGTTCTGTGGAATCCACATAGTTATAAAAGGAGACATTTCTGAGCTTTTCCTTTTCAGACAGATTTACCTAAAACATTGTTTTTAATTTGTTTTGTGAGTTTGTTCTAGTGGAGATTTTTAAAATGTGTCTTTGAGTGTTGGTTGGGTTTTTTGACACAGTTGTATTTATTTTTGGTCCATTCTGTTGAAGAGGTTGTGTGATTATCTACTCTCTGAAATCGCATTTATTCCACTAAATATCTATATGTTTCGCTATTAGCAGTGATTTACAATATAGTGGCTGGATTTTGCCTCGCTGCTTGCAGGAAATTAGACCCTACGTTAAACATCACGGGTGATTTGAAGGATCCCACAGATGACAAATTACGCCCGTTCTCTTACTTAGGAGACCGATCAAAGTTGACACTGATTTGTGAATCTTACTCAGATGCAGAAATAAAAAAATCTGTTTACTTCCATTTCTTTACGCACTTAATCTGTAAGTCAATTAGTAACTGATGCTTGTTTCTGATCTCCACTTTCCAAATAAAGAATTTTAAAATTATCTTTAAAAGTCAGTACCATATCACAGTAGAGTGGTATACAGACTAGAAAAACTGGAAAATGCATCAGTTCACAGAGAAACTTGTTAATACTACTGTCTTTTGTCCAGGAGGGGGCACTGTTTGGCTGCGCATTACTCATCCTATTTTGACCCTCAATTCAACAGCTCCTCAGTGCTCTGCAGCATTGACAAACATGCCACGCTTTCTGGATTTTTCCCTCATAGCTCTGCTGCAAACCCGTCACGTTGTGTCCGTTAGCCGACTGTCAGTGCCAGGTGTCAAAAAGCGCCGTCAGACCTGAGCCGCCCCCACTGTGTATCCGTGTCATAAGGAAGCACAGGGAAAAAGGCTACTTCACAGCCAGACTGGGAAGAGCATATGCTCCACACCAGCTTCTGAGAGTGTCAATTGGATTTTTTTGTGTTATATAGCACATTTGATATTTTTCCATAAATGTCTTCTTGAGATTTGCAGCTCTTTATCAAACAGTTTACAGAGATGTGGGAGGGCAAGAAGAGTGCATTTTTGGTTTGACATGTTTCATAAATCAACTGGTGGGTGGAAGAATGACGTCTGTATCTGCAGTCAAGTCTGCTCTATATGTGAAAAGTGCTTTCATTTTTATTTCTCCTGTAAAAATCTCAGGAGTTGATGGAGTTCCACTGAATATAACAAAGCATGACGTTTGATAGAAATATTTGTATTTCCACACTTTATTCCCTATCCCACCATCTTAGATTGGTGTCTGTCTGTCTGTCCGCCCGTCTGTCCGTCCGTCCGTCCGTCCAACATCCATTAGTTGTAGTAATTTGATGTCCCCAAATCAACTCTAGTGCACCGGATTGGCTTTAGAAGTCATCTAAATAACAAATGGTGATCATTGATATGTAATGTAATCTCATTGTAAATCCAGCTGTTCTGTGATGACCTCAAAAGTTTGTTAGACAACACTAGTAATTAAACAGCATCATGAAAACCAAGAAACACAGCAGAAAGGTCAGAGAAAAGGTTATGGAGAAGTTTAAAGCAAGGTTGGGCTATAAAACAGTGTCCCAAGCTGTGAAGGTCTCATGGAGCACTGTTCAATCCATCATATGAAAACGGAGTACTGCACACCTTCACTACCTATAAAGACATGGTCCTCCATCTAAACTGACAGGTGGTTGAAGAACAGCATTGATCAGAGAAGAGACCAAGGGGTTCATGTTGGGGACAAAGCAAACATCTGGGAGAAGGTGCTCTGATCAGATGGAAAACCAACTGAGGACCCCATCCTCACTGGAAACATGGTGTTGGCCCCATCATTTATTAAATTTGTCCCTGGTTACCAGTGGGATTACATCATGCTTTTCTTGTTTTTTTTAGAAAGATTGATGGAGGGTAGATACAGTGCAATACTGACTGCAAAAGACTTCCAACAGGACAAGTATCCTAAAAATACAACCAGAGCTACAACAGAGTGGTTTATATCGAAACATGTTCATGTGCTACGAAATGGCCTAGTCAAAGTCCAGACCTAAATCCAACTCAGAATCTGTGGCAAGACTTGAAATTCTTCAGGTCCTCTCCATCCAATCCGACTGAGCTTGAGCTGTTATGATAAGGAGAGTGGGCAATAATTTCCGTCTCTAGATGTGCAGAGCTGGTTATAGATGGATAGATACAAATGCTCATCAGATTTTTATTTGAAATAATCTTTCTTCCGTTTCACAGTTATGTACTTATTTGTGTGGCTTTATCAAACATAATCCCAGTGAAATACATCAAAGTTTGTGATTGTAAGTTCACAGGCTATGAATAATTTTATAAAGCAGTGTACTTCCAATTTCATCAGTAAAAGGACTGAATTTTGAACGAATTATGTGTACACACCCTGTGATTAAACGATGTGAAATACAGAAACCAACATGTTTAATATGCGTTTTACATCAGTTATGTGTCCAATTCTTAGGGTTAGGGTCGCTAACCATGTTCTTAATCTTTTTTAGCCATGACAGAACAATGCAAGACATCGTCTACAAGCTGGTACCGGGACTTCAAGAGGGTAAGAGTCACCCTGTTTTATTAGAAACATTTTGAGCTTTAACTATGTTGTTTATCTCAGTCTGACTGGTTTTACATCGTTAAAATATGCATGCACTTTGACAGCTTATCTGACATGTGGGGATTATTTTCTAGGCCTGAACAAAGTAGCTTTTAGTGCAGAGATGTAGTCACACACTTGAGAAAACCCCTCTATGTCATGTTTGCCTCTTGTGCAGCGGAGATAAAGAAGCAGAGGGAATTCTATCAGAAGTTGGGCATGGAGGTGCCTGGGGACATTAAAGGAGAGCTGTGCAACATGAAGACTCATCTAGATCAGCGCAACGGTACAAACGCACCCATCACACAAATGCTTCTCCTGTTCAGAAATACTGTAAGGCCATTCAGCTACATTTTTACAGACACTATTTTCATTCACTCAATGTTTGTTGTACCTTTTCTCCACTGAGATCGAAAGCAGCAATGGCATTGAGTCGGCTGTTTGCAGTTTCAAATGTTTTGTCCAGGCTTGAGGAAGTCCTTCATGTATTCAGGAGCAGCTTTTTTCAATTTAGTCGGGTAAACAATTAAACTTTTAGGAATTTTGGACCATTTGAAATAGAAATGTAACAAAGGTCGGCTAACACTTAGAGGTCTGCTTCAACTTCCAACCCCCACCCTGTTTGCTCATACGTGTTGCAGGTGGAAACAAAGTTTTGCCCTCTTTCATAACTTCTCTCACAGCTGTAGAGTTTAATTCATTTGAGCACTTATCCACACAAAAACTATTTTCCCCAAAACAGCAACAATCAATGCATCAGTCAACCAGCCAGTGAAATGGGCCAGTTTTCCCCTGAACGCCTCCGATTGGTGATTTTCCAGTTCAGATAAATTTTTTTGTTTATTTAATGCACCAAAACAAAGAATTCCTACCCTTTTCAGTTTGTAAATGCATCTCAAGACATTGTCTGTCTGGCCATATAGACTATCTCTATGTGTAGAGGAGAAAGGCGGAAGCTTGCAAGCCTGACAATCTATCCCAACTTAAAGATTTGGCATAAAAGGGTCTCCCAAATGGACAGTGGCCCTAAGCAAACGGCCACTTTAGTTACAAAGTCCCTTGAGTCGATCTTTTGGAGTGGTCATCACGAAGCCCCAATTCCTGTACCATTGAAAACTGTTGACAGAGCTGCAAGGGTGAGCAAGGTGGCTGATAATCAGGAGGAATGGACCAAATGTCCAGCAAACTATTGTTAGAAGCATATGAAGGGATACCCAAAATGTCAAACACATTGTAATCAATGTGCTGTTGGATCGGCATGCTTAGCCTATCCTGCAGAGACTTCAGGTCAGATAATGGATCTGTTGCTGCCATGAAAAAAACTAAGAATATGAGTGACTCTGTCCATTGGTGCAAAATGAATAAAATGTTGTTCCTTATTTTACTGCATTCTGAAAATCCTGATTGTTAAAGCATATACATGGTTTTGATTTAATTATTTTAATAAAGCATTCGACTGAGACTCAGTATATGCCAATACCTCTGCTTAAATGACCCGGATCAGTATCTGGCACGAAAACAATCCTCATCGAGCAATCCCTCTTTAAAAAAAGTCACTGGGCTTTGCAGGTAAATAAAAACCCCAGTGAAATCTGTGTTGGCCACTACCTGCTGTTGAGTTTGAAAAACTCTGCAAGTTCAATGACGTGAGAAGGAGCACAACCAGGGGATTTAATGGAGCTTAGGATTCGGTTAAACAGGGAGACCCTGTCTAATCAGCCCACCACACATGCTAAGCGTGCACAATATCACAAGAGGAGCAATGTTTTATACAGTGCATACATGTTTTATGCAATAGATGACATGTGACAACATTACAATGATTGGATGCAGAGAAATGAGGTGGAATCTGTAGATGAGGCTGATTGGCTTCCAAGGAGATGAGCAGTGTTTAGACCTCTGGTCCTCCGTAGAGAAAAGCCATTACTTCATCTCATTGGGGTTATCTGGCTCTCAGGTGGTCAGTCTGTACCGTCCTTCAGACAAATGTTGATGTCAACAACTTTATCACATGAGACTCAGAACCTGGGTCAACGGAAGCATTTATCCATTCTGGTCAACTTGTCCCATGCACAGTGCAGCCGACGACAGCGTTAATCTCCTACAACAACACTCCTCACTGCAACCCTTCACATCCCACAAGACAGATTTTTTCCACCTTAACAAAACATGGCATTGATGATATTGACATTTAAAAATTTCTTCAAGCTTAAAAAAAACACCAGATTTGTTTCATTCATTTGAAGCTGCTGGAATGTGGAAAACTGAGCAGAGCAGAACTGTTAAGTTAGCAGCCACAAATGATTCCTGCTGATCAGTTGAGTGTGAGCCACGGCTTTATTTTAATGGATGACTCTGTCATGTTGTGGCCTCCAGCAGCTGTACTGTTAATCAGGCCCTCACCCGTGTTGGTTCGCCTCGGTCTGTAAGACGTCTGCAGCTCATCAGGGTCCAAGCTCGACAAACTCTTCATGAGGAAAATACAGTTTTTACATTTGAGATTTAACAGCCTTTTAAAATCTTTTCCCCTTAAAAAGTTTGCAATGCTCCTAGCCTCAGCATTGCAATTGTGTCACTGCTCTTATTAGCCTATATAAAGAATGAACCCCCCCCAACCAGTAATGAGTAACATTAGCAGGACAACCATGAGGAACAGCAGAAGCCATTAAACAGTACAGATGACGGCAATTTAGCCAACCAGAGTGAGCTGCTGGTTTGGTTTTTGTGCACAGCCGTTTTTTCTAAACCTGCTCGCTGCTGCGTGTTGGTGTGAATGTGTGTCCAGAGGGCTGTCACGCTGGCAGACCTAATCGCTCGTTTAATGCCCCTCTCTGATTTTGGTAATTAAGGCTCAAATAGGAGTGGAACTGCTCAACGGTTCTGTTCCTCGAAGTCACTTTCAGCGGAAGCAGGAACACAGAAAAACCATTCGCTCAGATACCAAATGAAACGGAAACAAAACAGGTTCTGAATTTTAATTCAGTGTCATCTGTATGCAGTAGATTAAAACTCAAATATAATTCCTCAGCCTCGGGCAGTGATAATATCTGTAGATTTATACAAATATTATGGCGTCTAATTTAGCAGTACTGTTTTGTTCGTGATCCTTGTTTAATTTTAGGTTGATTTTTGAGGGTTTCCCAGATTTGCTTCACTTTCTCATTCACTCTAACTACGCAGTCATGGCTGAGGAACCTTGCCGTGGTAGTAGGTTGAATTAATTTTGACTGACAGTCAACAAGCTGAGCTTTGAGTTATTCAATGGCCACTTAGAACATATTTTCTTTGACCCTTAGAGCAATAAACAGCATATCCTAAATACCCTGTAGCTGTGCGCTGCATCTTGCTGATTTCATCTGCTGTAGCAAGATAAAAGAAGCTGTTTTTAGTAAATGGGCTCCTGGTTAACAGTGTTTTTACATTCACTTTATATTGCCTTTCACACTTATTGGTACCCTTCAAAATTAATATGCATTAATATGCATCATGGGTAATTCAGTTGCAAGTGGACAGCTTTGAACCACGACTCTTCAGTTGCTTCAGTTGAACACCCGACAACCATGCTCTGCATCACTCTTACCAAACATGACCAAACAAATACCACATGGCCAACCCCTCCCCTCCTGAAACACATACACAAACAGCAACAAGATGGAAACAAAGATCGGTTGTTAATATCAGACCCATACAAATATGTTAAAAAACGTCAGCCCGGTACAGATGTTAATGCCGATGTACTGTGAATCCCGAGTCTAGATTTCATTTTGGATACAGTCAGCTCCTAAAAGAGCAATTTCAAACTTATAGTTCAAGTACAGGTCCACTGAAAGACTGTGTTCAGATTGCCAAACTAAATAAAGACATAAATGTTCTAGATCACTACTGAAGGTGGCCTGAGACGAGTTGTCCTCAGTCTGACTTAATGGCGCTCAAATGTGTATTTAGCTCTCATTACTAAGAGCTTTAATGTTTTAAATCAAGGCTTTGTTTGCTTTTAAATGCAAACACTGAGTTCTCGAGCACTGCTTGACACCAACCAAAACAAAAGCTGCTTCCACCAGCGCACAGACTCATTTTTCTAAATTACCAGCTTTTCTGAGCACTTCACCCAAGAAGACTGGGCCACATAGGGACCCAACAAGTCTGCAGAGTACACTTTTGCTTCCATGACAATCTAAACTCCCACACACCAACACACACACAGATGGCTTACTCCATCTCTTCCCCATTGCACTGTAGCCTGAAAATGTCATTGTGCACGCCTGTGGGATTTTAATGTTTGGAAGATGTCCCATAAATCATAAAAGAGACAGAAGATCATTTTCTAACAGTACCAGGGGAGCTAAAAAAGACACGCTGCAAGATCCGGGCAACTCAAACATAGCCCAGGACCTCGTGTTATACGAGGGTTGTTTAAAGACGAGACGTAACTAAAGCAAGGCCCTCCTGATGAGCAATAAGCGAGTTGAACTCTGGAGACCAACACTGTGGAAACACCGGGACAAGCTTAGTAATCCAGAGGGAGATGGCGACAGTCGGCCCTGATGGAAAATAGTCACAGAGGACTGAGCTCCAAACACACATAAACACAGATATTACCTCCGCTGAACCCTGGAACAGACTGAATTTCTTTGTTTGTAAAGGTTACAGGAAAGCAAAACTCATCTATGCTACTGTTCTGTCACGGGAACGCAATTTAGACTTCGATAACCAAGTTTTATAGCTAAAAATTCAATACTGCAACAATATCACAGCCAACAAGAAAATTCATAAAATATGTTTACTCTAAGTTGATCAGTTTGTGCTGCTTGTTCATAGTGCTTTTATCAGATGGATGAGGAGTCTTACAAGCACACAGCAGTGAGGCAACAAAGCTCAGAGAAAATACTTGGACTGAACTTTGTCTGGCCGACTTCCCCTCAGCCCAGATGAAATATATACATTTAAACCTGGAGACGGGCTGCTTGCTCGCATTATGAGGAGGCCTCATTTACATCACCAGATAAAGTCATTTTATGCCTTTACAGGGAGGAGGTTTTCTGTGTATTTTTCAGGATTGAAGGTTAATTTAAAGTTGATGCAAAATTAATACTTTAATTAGAAAGGAAAGCTTGACAAAAACGTTAATAGGCAAACAACATATATTCGTTGCTTATTAGCAAAAGAAACGAACAACTACAATGAAACAGGTCAGTAATTAATCTACACGCTAATTATTGATGGGGACAATTTTGTATGAACAGGAAGTGAATAACAGGAAGTACTAAAATCTGTTAAAAGCTAAGTCTCATACGGTTCATACAGGAAAGGCTTTATGGCCTAATTGTGATTCTGATATCCAATCTGGATCTGAAAAGGGCAGCAGGACAAACAGAGGGCCTCCCTTTGGTCCGAACCATTCTCATCAGTCAGGGAACCGGCTGGATCTCTGCAGGCCCGTGTTCTGACACCCGGATCTAATCTCAGCTGACGACGAGTCTCGGCCCAACAGCTGTTAGAAACAGGTCACTATGAGGCGAGCAGATCGTTAGTTATACCACAGGTCGCCTGAGGAATGGATGGATGGTCCATTTAGGGATTATGACGGAACCAAATTAATACTATTAAAGGGAAAGTTTACTAAAGTAAGATACTCTTCTTAAGGTGAAGGAGTCTACACATGGAGCTGGGTATAAACAAAACAGTCTAACAGGAACTTTACAGAAAATAAAAAAATGTTCGACTGACTGAAAGCAAAGTCAACGCACCTTATTTTAGTAGGAAAGCTTCCTCTCTTCCACAGTAACATTTGACCAAATTTCTGGGGTCACCAGGGACTCCAATTTAACATTTTAATATATGGTTGACTACCTATTTTAGCATATAATATTTAGTTTAAAATGTGATCCAAAATAAAATGACATTAATAAATCTATACAGCATTAACATGCAGAGTTTGACACAGTCAGTTATCAATATTTAAAGTTACGTCAAATCGTTTAAAATATCAGAAATGTATCGATTTTCAAATTGGCAAAATAAGAACATTCATATAGGAACCACCTTACCACCCAATAACAGGCATCCAAAGAAGAATTTAAAAGGGGCAACCACTAACAAGCTCATCCTGGTTGAGTTTTAACTATAACCTAAAAAAAACATCCCCACAATCAAGCCCTGAGGTGGAAGTATCAAGCTTTGGGTACCAGATTAATGGAGGTAATATGTGGTGGTTGGGTCTTGTGGCATGCCAATGAACCGAAATAGACTGACAATGCAACCAAGGAGAGAAAAGAAGAGTCAGATTAAAGTCAGGGGCCTCTCCAGTCTTCAGATGTCAAATCCTGCCAAGCAGCAGCTTCAACACCTTAACAGTTTAGAGGGGTTTGGTACGGAGAAGTGGCCAAAATCTCTCCTGTCATGTGTAACCAACCACAGAAAATATGTCAGTGCTGTCATCCCGTCTCCCCACATTAATAAAAAAATGTTTTCAGCGAGGGAACCCAATTATTTCCCATCTGCATTTGGGCTTTTTGCATAAAAAATGTTCAGTTATTCGAAGGTTTTCCTGTCTTGCATGTTCACCACAGAGGGCTTTTCTGTAACACCTTCATACCTCTTCACTGATACTTCCCAAAGCCTCATGTTGCCTTAATCATATAACTGTAATCATTCGTTATATAAATAACCCAGATGTTTTTCATGTCTGTATCTTCGTTGGAGATGTGCCTTGACAGCAAGGACAACCCGTCAGACAAGTAAAATCTTACAAATGCTCCTCTGTTGGTGGTGATTTTCTGCTCCAGCAGACACAGTCTATTTAAACAGAAACCACAGACATGCCTTAGTTGTGCTGCTCAAAGCTCTTGACCTAAGGGAACAATGAGGAAAACCTGATGACAATAAAAGCAAAAACATGGCAGTGTTTAGTTCCAGGTTTCCTGGAAAATTCTGGAGTATTTAAGTATTTTCCAGCTTTAGATGTATAGCATTGAAAAACTGTTTATTTACAGATTTTATCTGATGGTTTCAAAGATCTGCCCCTCCATTAGTCCATCCATCCAACTTTAGTGCTTTGATAAAAAAAAAAAAGACTATATATTTAGGTCTGGAAAATTATGAAATTTTGGAATCCGTAGCTTATAAAATTAGGCACTTTTTGTATGTCTTTAGCTCATTAGAGTTTTCTTCTCCTTTTCTCAAACAGGTGACACAAAATCTGAAGACACAGCAAATAAGGAGCCTGGGGAGGAGAAACCAGAGGAGGACAACGACTATCACCGTAGTGACGAGCAGGTACACCATCAGTTATTCCTCTGCTTTTTTGGTACGAACAAATGGTCATATACCATAGTTTAGATTGATATAATATGAGTTTAAATTTATGGTCAAAAAAAGCATGAACGCAAGTTGTTTTACGCAGCCTCCTCATAGTTTTCTGGGCTCTTTTACACTTGCTAGGTTTCATTGTCTTTGGGATGTTCGGTTTGTATATTCTGCTGTCCAACTGGAACTGGAAAGAGGATGGTTTCCTTGATTTTGGCACATTTTTAACCGATCAGGCTAAATGTTGTGGTGAGTGGTGTTGTTACAGGATAGACCCTCTCTGCAGCATGAAGCATCTCTCCTGCGTACTGATGCACAGACGGAAATCTCTTTATATTGAAAAAGCACAAATCCAGCCCTTCATCTCCAAAGAAGTACTTCCTGCCCTGTGCGTGGGAGGGGTAGCCTGCTACGATGTGGGTGAAGATCTTGCCCTTTTGTAAATTCAGCAGTGATGCAGAAATGCCCAAAGAATAGCTAATACTGCAGTCTGAATGCAGTGCAGTGATGTGAAATGTCACAGATAGAGGTGGAGAGGGAGAGAGCAGGGGAATACAAGATGACATATAAAAGAGGGAGAAATAGCAGGAAATTGCAGGATTGAGAGCCTAAAATGGCTGCTAACAGCAACAAGGGGGATGAGGTGATCGTGAAATTGCTAAATTTCATTCCCAGGATTTTGTGTTAGAGTGTAGCTTCATGCTAGGTGACTGAAAAGGTGAAGCTTGTATGAGGAGTGGGGGTTAGAAAGGAAACTACTGATTTACTGGAGGATGATGAAGGGGAAGAGAGTGATGAGAGAAGATGGGGAAGGTGTTTTTCAGAGCTTTTACATGAAAACAGAAATTACAGCTGCCATTAAATAACGTTTCATGCAGACCGCATATAACTGTAGAGACAAAAGGGTGTTGGGCACGTTTTTACGTCGATAGTACACATTTTTACACCTTTTTACAAACCACTGTTGTTCATGCATATGCTTATTACTGGTATCAACATATGCCAAGATTTTAAAATGTGACTGTTTCAAAACCACCTAAAGATCCAGGGTTCCCTGTTTTGTCCACTCTTGGATAATGGATCTCACGGTGGTTTGTTGGAGTCCCAACACCTTAGAAATGGTAGATGCCACTGACTTTCTCATTGCTCTTTGAGATCTTTTACCCTACTTCATGTTGTCAGACAGGTTCTTTTTAAGGGATTTCATGATTCTGGCCTAGTCGGCTTTTTATTTAATACATTTTTTAAAAACAGCTGTTTGTGTCTAGTCAGGTTTGTAATATAATCAGCTTCAGCTAGTTATAATACTAATTTACTGTAGCTGTTCAAATTAGACCATCACAATCTTGAAAAACAATTAAAACTGTTTAATTGCTCTGTATTAAGAATTCAATAGAAAATAGTTCTCGATTCTCACATAGTAACAAGACTAGGCACTCAAACATTCAGCTAATTATTTTGTAATGGTGCAGTTCACACATGGAAGTATTGGTTCAAATAACACTTGCAGCCTAATGTGTATACCTCAGAGTCATGTGAAACTTGTTAGCATTCTTGTTTGCATCAGGAGATTCATTTAGTCAATATCGTACTTTACTGCCTTTTTCACAGTTCAGGGCAGAGAAGACAGTATGATCTTGCCATTGGTTTGAAAACCATTCATCCTCCTGTGAAGCAGGTCGGAGACGATCTGAGGACACTTGATGGTGGATGAGGATGAAGGAATGTGAACAAAAGCAGAAAGCAGTGAATTAGGCAGGTTCGAACATTCAAAACAGAGTTATGCATCTCTGAGCAAGTAAGTATAAACTGGAAGGGTTTAGACAAAGTTAGAGCACAGCTCAGAAGAATAACAACAACAGCAGCATTTCCAGGCAGGTAGGGTGAGGAAGACGAGCCCCACTCTTCTCCTAGTTCACTCAGATGTAAGAATCAGCAGGCGAGCCGCCACGCATGACCGACTTCCAGAACACTTTCCTGCTGCCTCCTGGACGACCTTTCTGAGTGTAACCTTGGGGTTGGGTTGTTGCCAGAGAATACTAATGAAACTACTGACTCACACAAACAGAAGCACAAGAAAACCCCCCCAAAGAAACCATGGTTTCTCCACATATTGTTTGAATGTGAGATCGTCTCATCAGCTTTATCGGTTTATGCAGAAAGAATTACATTGACTAAATTTTAAACATTGAACTACAATTTGTCATTTATGCCACTTGAGACCTCAGATGTCCAGAATCAAAGCTCAAACACACATTTAAAATGAATAAGTTGCGTCAGACCTCTGCAACAACAAGTAATGAGCCTGAAGCTTTTTATGCACAACTCAAAAGGCACACACAGTATTTTCTTTGCTCGCCTCTCTCTTGCATCAGTGCATTTGTGTGTTTAGCTGCAGGAGCCCTCCTTGGCACCAAAGACCTGTTGGTAATGTACTATAATGTTATGAAAGTGCCTCCCAGGTCGCCATCGAGCTGCTGCGGAGTCCAGATCACCAGCAAGGTTTTATTTTACATTTTTAGCTTCCCCTCACTGCTAGCGCCACTTGAAGGCAGATACGTTGCAATGTTAGTGTTTGCTTATTGAAGGGCAGACTGTGCAATGAAGCACTGCCAGTGTTTATTTAAGCAGGGCCATGTCTCCTCGTGTCTCTAAAGAGAGTAATAAAAAGAGATCCACACTTGAAGAAATACGTCTCTCTCCTCCTGTTTTGTCTCTTGATATGCAAGTCCCAGTCAGGATAATGCATTCTGACTCCTGTAACCATCCACCACCAAAACCACCCGCCGTGTCACCTAAAGGAGAAAATCAAGTGCACAGGGAAATCTGGTGACATTCAGGAAGCCAATAAGTAGAGATAAAAAGCACTGCTTTAGGTAGATGTGCTGTGAAAGCAAGATAGATCTCAGTGATAAAGGATTAATCCTGTCCCCATATGCAACGTCTGCCTGTAGTAGCTCTGGATCGTTGTGAGATTCTGATGGTATAACCTTGAGCAAAAATACAACAATTTCAAAGTGTTGCAATACTAAAGCAAAAATAAATCACCTTTCAGTAGGTATTTAAAAAAAAATCTATTTGTCAACCACAAACTTCATTATATTTCATTTGGATGTTATGTGACAGACCAACATAAGGCTGTTCATGATTGTGAAGTGGAAAAAAATCATAGATGGTAAAAAATCTGAGTACCGCTATTTCTAATTTAAAATAGGTATAAATGCTGCTATTCTGTGAAGGGCAGAGGGCAACCATCATCATTAGGACCAATGGACACAACAGACAGGGAGAAAACTGTGGAAAAGTTTCAATCAGAGTTGAGTTATAAATCAATATTCCAAGCTTTGAACATCTCACAGAGTTCTGTTCGATCCATCATCTGAACAAAGTCATGACTGCAAACCGATCTAGACGGCTATCCACCTGACAAAACAGACCAGGCAAGAAGAGCATTAATCAGAGATTCAGCCAAGAGGACCATGATAACTCCGGAGGAGCTGCAGAGATCCACAGTCCAGTTCAGAGAATCTGTCAACAAGACAATGATTGGTAATGCCCTGCCCAGATCTGACTGTTAATGAAAGAGTGGCATAAGGAGAGCAATTATTGGGGGAAAAAATAGAGGTTTTGTTCACAGTTTGCCACAGAGCATGTAGGGAGTCCCAGCAAACACAAAGTTGAACTTTTGGGCCCCATAGTATTGCAAACCAGTGTGTGTGACGGAAAACCCGCATTTACATCACTCTAAACACACCATGCCGACAGTAAAAGAGGAGATGGCGGCATCATGCTGTGGGATGCTTCTGTTCAGTGGAGAAAACCATATACAATTTTCCTCGCCTTTTCACAATTACGTGCCACTTTATGTTGGTCTGCCTCATAAAATCTGAAATAAAAGCTATCTGTCCCAGCAGCAAGCTATCAGTTGGCTTTATTAGATTTAGTTTACCAACAGACATGCTAAATCTTGTATCTGTTCTTCAAAAGTTATTTCAAAATGTTACCTTTAACAATAACTTTGGAGGAGCTTCTATTTGTCCAGCTGCCATGCACAGCTGACTGATACCAATTTTCCAAATTGGTATCAGCATTTGGAAAATCCCTTCTAGCATTAAGAGTCTACCACCTGCAGACACCTCCTAGACATAAGGGCTGCAGTGTTATTATTTTCATCCTTTTTCTGTGTGCCATCCAACAGGTCAGCATCTGCCTGGAGTGCAACAGCAGCAAGCTTCGAGGTCTGAAGCGAAAATGGATCCGCTGCTCGGCACAAGCCACCGTCCTCCACCTCAAAAAGTTCATCGCCAAAAAGCTTAACCTGACGTCGTTTAACGAGGTACAGAAAGCGACACACTCCTCCAGCCTGCACACTGTACAGGTGAATCTCAATGAATTAGTGTCATTGAAAAGTTCATTTATTTCAGTACTTCTTTAATATGAACTGAAAATGTGTATTATATAGATTCATAACGCATACAGTGATATATTTTCAAGCATTGATTTTTGTTAAATATGATGATTATGACCTCCAACTAATGAAAATCTGAAATTCAGTGAAAATTAGGACATGAATACTAATGACTAAAGGATTCACATTAAGTTATGGCTTACACAATTTCCTGTAGGCCATAATCATCAAAACTAACAGAAATATCACTTGATATATACCACTGTGTGTGTACTGAATCTATATAATAGGCGTTTGACTTTTTAAATGGAATTACTGAAACAAATGAACTTTTTTAAGATATTATAGTTGATTGAGATGCGCTTGTATTTCAGTTCAAATGTCGTCTCAAGGCACTTTACAAAACATAATAATCTGGTTCATATACACAAACACAAAGTCAGCTCAGTGTCCGTGTGGACAAATGAGTCCATTCTAATTACACCCTAGTTATCAAACAATGCAGTCAAGTTCAGTTTATTACACTCCACCTCAACGAACGTGTGGCTTTTAACTTTGCAGCAATCCCTCATCCTGAGCATGTACGTGTAAAGTAAAACTCTGCATTAACAGAAAGAAACCTGCAGCTGAACGCTTGGTGTGCGGCCATCTGCTGCAAACGACTGGGGGTTAGACAATACAGGGCAGACACAAAAAACACATAAGCACTGATCCAGGAATACTTTCTAAAGAGATATTCGAGAGTTAATGGCAGTGGTGGTTCCCTAAGGTGGCTTCATCTAGGAGAGAAACTCAGCTAATCAGATAAGCTTTGAGTCAGTTGTAAAATCTACGTAACACAGAGCACATATACTTAGTCGTCGCAGAAATAGCTCCAATTTAAAGCTATGCTTTGCCATTACATTTGTCTTTCTCAAGTTTAACAAAAACCTAAGAGGCACAAGATTTTTTTTCTTGAATAAATTTGTTTACAGACTTCCTTCTGGATAAGGGCCACATGGCCCTGTCTTTCAGTGTTTAACCCT
>JAHUTJ010051104.1:0-15654 GCA_036250325.1 Characodon lateralis
ATATACATATATACGGACTGATGGGTGGCACTCCTTCAGTTTCTGTACCATGACTGTTCACATTCTTCTGGACCAAAAAGAGTTTACTAACAGACCATTTTGTATTTCTTTAAAAAAAAAGAGTAAAAATTTAGATACCTCTTTCTTTCAGCCACCTGACCAGCAGTTCAAAGCAACAAATGAGGTAAGGGCAGCAAGATGTTACTCTATGCTTCATAGAGCTGAAGAAAACTCTGGTCACTCTGGCGTTTTACTGGCACCTTGTTCAAAGGGCTCATATGTCATTAAAACGATTGGAATGGTATAATGGAATATTTCAGCATTATTAAAACCAACAAACAGTCACGGATTGTGTCTCCTATGGCCAATCAAAAGTACAGTCCTAAAGTGTTGCTAGGATACGCTTCGAGGCAGAGCAGTTTTTTTGGAAAAAGTACCAGCAACGTTTGCTGGCAAAATCAGACTAGACAAAAGGCACGAGAGGAGGAAAAAAAACTTTTATCCATGGTTGCAATGTGTAAGGAAGAATGTATAAAAGATCACAGCAAGATCCGGCAGCACAATTATTTTTCACTCACGGAGGATTTGGTAACATGCAGTGAGAGGAGACAGGAAGCACGAAGAAAGTTTACTAACTCAAAGAAATCTGAAATCTGATCAATATTGAAAAAACTGTAAATTTTTTTTAATTCATCTGCTAAGATCAACGCAATTTTTAAAGTAAAAAACTAATGATAGGCTGAATCTTTATGAACATTTACCAAAAATAGGGAAAACTAAAAAAATCAGCCAAATATGTCTCCTGGGATGTGTTAAACAGCAACAATATATACTAATACCTTTGATCGCTGTAGTGTCTTCACCAACTTGTTTTGTTATTTAAAGAAAGAGGTGTTTTTTTTTTTGTTTGTTTTTTCGCTATACACTTAACATGCACCAATAAAAAAATAACTAGAGGTCATTTTTTCCCTCAGTTATACTTTAAAAAAACAAAAATCATGTTTAAACATTTTGCATATCCAAATGTAATAATTCCTTATCATAATCTAATACACAAAATCTCTGTTACCCCAGAATACAAAAGTGGCTAAATTCAAGTCGGCACATGTTCTTGATGTCTACTGTACATGGGCCTGTATTGTCTTTTGAAGTTATACATTTTTTATTTGTTTTATTTTCCTTATCATGTACAATATCCTATCAACCCCCATATTTCCATTTCCCAAAGTTGGGAACCCTGCCTTTAAACCCAAAAATCTAGGACACTAATTTTGACTTAAAGTTTGGGTTTATACTGCTCAGCATCTGTCTCTACAGCAGGAACCCCAGCATTTATTCTCTGCCATTGTTTAGCTGCTTTGCCAATGTTTCCTAAAGCTTCTACATATGTTATGATCTGCAGTGGAGATTATTTCCGTTTATAGCTGCATCCAGCCCGTGTATCTATGCAATGTATTTTATCGGATAGTTTTTTAAATTTATTTATTTAACCAAACATTCCGGTCTTGGTATTCCTGTGCGCACAATTTCAGATGTCGTTAATCACTTTGACAAACACGGCATCTCGACCGTGCTATTTATCAAATCAAAGCGGGATGTAGTTCTTGTGCCATCAGTAGGACCTAATCTGAATGTATTAGCTAGAGTCAACTCAGGGACAGAAAATCCATATACCTGCTGTGTGTGTATTTCAGTGTAGAGCAAGATGAAATGATGGTCTGTCCCTGAGAATGCCACATTGTGATGACCAATTTGCTAATCAAGCCAAGTGGCAGGAGGTAAAAACTACATCTTAGAGAAAGTGCTGTCTTTGAATCAGATCATTAGATCATATTTTGTGCTCACACAAATGAGAATTCTGACAGTGATGAGGGAGAATCCTTGTCAAATGGGAGTAGTATAAAGACAGTGATTAAAAATCTAATTTAACAACCACTCATTTCTCTCCAAATATATTTTTATTAGATGAGTAGACATCTAAAGAACAACTCAGTTTTTACCATACAAGACTACAATGATATGCAAAACATCATACATCATTTATGGCCAAATGGGAGTGGTGGGAAAGACTTTCCATGAAACATTACTGCCATCTAGTGCATGTGTCAAGAATGGCATGCATGCAAATTATATAAAATCCATAGATTTGGATTTAAAAATTAAAAAGAGGAACACAGGCAAACTAAAGTCATCTACAGGGAAATTCTAGAACACTTCATGCTTCTGTCTACTGACACAGCTTTATAGAGATGCTGATTTAGTTTTCCACTAGAACTTACATTTGTCCAAACTGTCAAAAGCATCAGTACCTGGTATAATGACCATTGAATGATTGTGCTTTATTGGCCATCATCTTAAACCTTATAGAGAATATTTCGTTAAGAGAAATATGATGGTGCAGATGAGCTGAAGGTTGCTATTAAAGCAACCTGGGCTTCCTTAACACCTCTACACACCCACAGCCTGATTGCCTCCATGCAATGCCGCATTAATGCAGTCATTATGCAAACGGAGCCCTGGCTAAGTACTGAGTGTGAATACTGTACAATATATTAAAATACTTTACAGTATGCTGCGGTTTCTGTATTAAAATATATTTTTTTTGTATTGTAATAGTTACTTTTTTAAAATAAACTAAAGATTTTGTTAGCTGTAAGCCATAATCAACAAAATTAACAGAAATAAAGGATTGAAATCAATCTGAATTACTCTGTTTAATTAATTATTTGAAATCCTGGCACTCTACCTATCAATCTTTGGGTAATGGGTTCACAACGATACAAAAGAAAACATGTGCAATCACAACCACTAGGGGGAGTCAGTGACGTGCTTTAGTAATGATGTTTCTTGTATTTATCATATGTACAGATTTTTGCCCAAGAAATGCTATTTTAATTTAGAATTATGCAGCATTCCTTCATTCTTTTCTTGCTGAGTGAAAATTAAAGTGTTACATATCATGTCCACAATAAGCACACTACAGGCACACCAATAAAGACCAGCTTTATTTGTCCTATAACATTAGCTAGATACAATAAATGCCTTCAAAAAAGAACAAAAAGTGTTCAGTCGACCAGCTGAAAATAAACTCTGAATAAATTTCTGTAGGACGAAAACAGTCGTCGTTGTTTCAGCAAGAATTAGTTTTCCGTTTTTGTGCTGCTGCATGTAGCTTTACTAATAACGTTGAAAAAGTGCATGTGTTGCTTAGTCCAACTGCTTCACTGTAAATATCAGCAGCTAGAACAAGCTGATGTTTCCAAAAGGATGAACATTGCAAATCCTTACGGATAGATATCTTAAGAACGTCTATTATGAATTTCCTGGGATGGAAAAAAAATCCCCACATGAAGCTTTTGACATTTTCTGAAATAGATTTTTCTATGGGAAAAGCAACATGAAAATTGCATCCCAGTTGCTATGTTAACGGAAATCAAAGTGTCTTCTTCTACTGTCAGAACTGTCTGCAGCTTTCCTTCTGAGCATTTTTTCAATTTCTCATAGACAGGAATAATTGGTTTTGTTATATCCACCGTTTAGATCATAGGTAACCTGAGGTATGGAGCAGTCTGGGATGAAGTTTGGGAAGGCCAAAGTGCACAGTCCACTGTCATCTATAGGCCCAGAAGAGTCCTCAGCCTGACCATAGACTGGAGGCTGTGGTGGACCCGTTCGCAGGCCCTCCCCTGGTTTTTTAAAGGGTCCTGAGCAGTTAGTCCAGGACTCAGGATAGAAGAGGCCACTAGCTAAATGATCATAGGAAGCTGGATCCAGGGCTCCCAGATCTGGTTGCACCCTCAGAGGCACTCCATGGTAAATGTCCTGCTCATTCACCATGTTGCTGTAATCGGGCCCCAGGAGCTCAAAGAACTCTGCGGCCTCTGGGTTGCCCCGTTCCAAGTCCTTCAGTGTCATCCCGGATGTGGAGCTGACTCTGGAGCAGTTGGCAGGCTCAGTAAAGAAAGACGGAGGCAGATTACGGTGCCTCAGAGGGGGTTTCTTTGCTTTCTCCCCCCTTATTTCCTTTACAGGGCTGAAGAGAGCAGCCAAGCTCTTACTCTGTAGGTTGGCCTGCCCCCCCTCTCGCTTCTGTAGAGTTTTACTCTGCAAAGGACCCTGCTGACTCACTGGGGAACCCTGTCTTTTCGCCGGGGCTTCTGATGAGTTTCCTGATGTCATAATACCAGTGCAGCGTTTGATCTGCTTCTGCAGATACTTCCGGTGGTTGACTTTCCTTTTGGATTTCACCGGCTTGTCCAAAGCCAGCTTGATATTGCTGGAGGCCGAGTCTATGAAGCTCAGCAGGTCCCTCGTGGTCTCTTTGAAGTCTTCGTCATTGTCCGCATCGCAAACCAGACTACCATCCAGACTCTTTTCCACATCGTACTCCATCACAGAATCAGGGAAACAAAAACTCATGAACTGGGGGTTCATGATTGCAGTTTGAACCGCCATAACTCTGTCGAGCCCGGCGGCTACCCCTGTGGTATCCACTGTGATCCCTGAACTGAAAGTTTCTTCAGAGCATGACTTTCTTCCACGAATAAACACCTGCTCCTGATGCTGCTCATGAAGTTTCCATAAACAATCCAGATTGGAAGTGAAGGGCTCTAAGGATGAGGAAGGGGATCTTTCAGGGGGCAGGACTGATGATGTCAGAACATTGAAGAGGAGGAGCAAAGGGAACCAGAGGACTTAACTCTTTGCTTCGGCCCAACCACCTGCATCTAAGAGGGATTTGTCTAAAATTTCCAACTGAGCAGAAGACAATAAGCTCTGTCAGAAAGCTCCTCTGTCAGTGTGTGCTCTGAACCATGACAGTTTTTGTTAAACTGTAGGATATGACTGTAATAGTGAAAAGAAAAGGCTTTCAAGGCCTAGTTGATGGCATGTTTTATTTTTTTACTCAAAGCAGTCACTAAACACCACAATTCAAGCAATACTGTTTAGAATGCCAAACATGCAGCACTATTAAAAAGTATTTGTCACCTCACAGATGTCTTTTGGTTTTGTCACACTTAAATGTTTTATCATACTAGTTTTATTATCCAACACAGATAACTTGTCAAATGAAAAAGCAGCTTTCAAATCATGATTTCATTTAATTAATGGAAAAAAAAACTATCCATGACAACCTGGCTCTAAGTGAAATAGCATTTGCCACCTAAAGCTAATAACTAGTTATGTCACCCTTGGTGGCAACAACTGCCTTCAAGCATCTGCAATATCTGGCACAATAGGTCTTTTTCCATCGATGTGTAGGAACTTTGGCCCACTCTCTTTTGCAAAATTGTTTTCAAACATAAATACCCTTTTGAGGTCCTGTCAAAGGATCTCAATTGGATTTCAGTCCAGACTTTGCCCACGCCATTCCAAAACATTCGTTTGGGGTTTTTGAGCCATTCAGAGTTAACCTTCTGGTGTGCTTCAGATAATTCTCCCGTTGCATAACCCAAGAGGGCTTGAGCTTAAGGTCAAAAACCAATGGACAGACATTCTCCTTTAAGGACTTGTTTGGTAAGGAGCAGTATTTGTGGCTCCATCAATAATGGCAAGTTGTCCAGATCCTGTAGCAGGAAAGGAATCCAAGAACATTACAATGCAATGGCCATGTTTGACTATGGGATGTTTTTAAATGCTGTGTAAGTATTATGCTATATGTAGCTGGACAAACATCTTCCTAAACGTTCTATTTGCATCACGTCAGTTCACAGAAAATTTTTTCAGTCTTGAGGTCATCAAGACGTTTTTGGCAAATTAGATTTTTGTATTATTTTTGGTCAGCATCGGGTTTTTTCCTTGGAACTCCTCCATGGGAGCCATTTTTGTCCAGTTTCTTTATCATTTAGGAATCCCTCAGCACTGACTTAACTAAGGCAAATGAGGCCTACAGTTCTTAGATGCTGTTTTGGGTTTTTCGTGGCCTCCTGGACGAATCAACGACAAGTTCATGGGAGTATTTTGGTAGATTGGCAAATCCTGGGAAGGTCTGCCACTGTTGCATGTTTTTGTATTTGTGGATGATAGCTGTCACTGTGGTTTCCAAAACCCTAAAAATGACATTTTAAACCTTTCAATGCTGATAGGTGACTTCAATTCTTCTCTGTACTTGAATTCATAGCAGGACATAATGTGTTTGCTTTTTGAGAGCTTTTGGCTTACTTATTCTCAAAGCGTCAGCTTGGTTTGGATAGCTTCTTTTACTCTTCAAATTATCATTTGAAGACTGCTTTTTCATTTGGTCAGGTAATCTTTTTCTGATAAAATATGTTTGTAAAACAATTAGGTGTAATGAAAAAGCGAAAACATAAGAAATCTGTAGGGGAGTATACTCTTTCAGAGCACTGTATCATTTTTGACACAAGTATTTCTGGGACTAGTGTTTTTTTAACCAAAGTTAGTCCTTTCCTCAAAATTGCAAAATATTGTTCAAGTGTGCCATATGTTTTTTAATGCATACAAAAATCTAACTTTTTGCATGTGATAATGTGTCAGTTATGATTGAGAACATTAACAAAAGGAACTACATTTTTTCATGTTTAAAGCAACAAAACAACATCCATTTTGAAATACTGAATTTTCTGAAAAGAAAGTTTGTTGTATAAGGCTTTAAAGGGTTAAGCCAAAATGGAATCATTACTCACCCCAAAATAGTTTATTTGGAGCTACATTATTTATGAAGGTGAAAACTACAGCAATACAGTTGAACAGTTTCTTTTCTGTGGGAACATTTTTGTCCCCAAACAGATGCAACTATGTCGGAGAATCTTCCCAACTGCTTGCTTGTTGTCTTAATCTGCTCATGGCAAAAGTTGATTTCTTGTGCATTCCCAGGCCAGTGGGAATTTCTGCCCTGGCCTGACAGCTATTATGGGACGCCTTTGACATAAAGCCCTAGCAGGGTCTAAATAGCCCTCTATTCTTCAGGCAGCACTGAAAGGGAGCTTTGTGCCAGAGATTCATTAAACTGCACCTCACAGCCCCTTCGTAAAACGGGTCTCAATAATGAACAGATGATTTAACTAGAAAAGCCGCCGGAGCTGTTAAATTAAAGGGGAATAAAGTGCAGTTCGGGCTCTGTGTGCCAGAAGAAATGTCGACCTTAAGAAATCCTGAGTATGAGACTTATGCTGTAAACAATCATGTATTTACAGGAAGTTTCATGGCCCACAGTGAATACAAGGGAGGATGTTTCCAACAGCCAGGAAGTGTTTTTGCAGGCATTTAACTTATTTTCAGGTACATTTTGACTCACTTTTAATTCATTTAGTGATTAGCATTTTTTACTGTGTCCCTCCAGTTGATAGAAATATTCATTCTCTTTCTTTTCTAAGAGAAAAACGAATAACAGCCCAATAAATTTCCAGAAACACTGAGTTGTTTAAGTGTTTGAATGATAAAAATCAGTGAAGCAGAGCAAAGTTCTTTCTTATGTTAATTCCCAGGCAAAAAGGAGATTATGCAACCGTTTGGCCAACACAATACTGTCATCTGAAGGGAAGCCTAAACACAACAAATGCTCGTGTAAAAAAGAGCAAAAGTAAAGAACAATTTGGATCTAAAAGTATTCACACCCCTAAATTTTTCCCCATTTTGTCATGTTATAACAACCTTCAATGGTTTTATTTGAATTTCTCATGATAGACCAACACAGAGTAGTTCATAATCATAACATATAGGATAAATTGTAGGACTTACAAACATTTTTTACTAAATAAAAATCTGAAAGCATGGCCTGCATTCAGCCCCCTTTAGTCTGATACCAGAAATAAAATCTCGTGCGACCGCTGTATAATTTAATCTGAGAACAAATAGAGCTGTTCTGTGAAGGCCTCATAAGTTTGGTAGAAAACTTTAGTGATCAAACAGTATCAGGGATACACCAGGCAGGTTAGGGACACATTTGTGGAGAAGTCTAAAGCAGGGTTAGGTCATAAAACAATATCCCAAGCTCTGAACCGAGCACTATTGAACCCATCATCTGACAATTTAAAGCATATAGCATATATATGGGTGGGGTCTAAGCAGCAAATGTTGAAGCAGGTGCTTTGCTCAGAAGAGGCTAAAGGCAATATGCTATGTGGGGCACAAAACACTGTATATCACCCTGAAGACCCCATCCCTACCATGAAACATGGCACTAGCAGTATCATGCTGTGAGCATGCTTTTCTTTTGCAAGAACAGGAAAGCCAGTCTGAGTTGATTGGAAGATGGATGGAGCTAAATAAATATCCCTAGATATTAAGAGGCTGCACAGTAAATGAGACGTAGCATCAACGACCCTAAGCACACTGTACAGCCGGGGCTACAATGTTAGATGACCTAGATCAAAGCATAATCATATGTTAGAATGACCCAGTCAAAGTCCAGACATAAATCCAATTGAGAATCCCCTTGGAGATTGATGTTGACTCTTCCAAAGAGGGAGAAGGTATTCCCCTCAAAGACTTTCGGCTGTCATAGCAACACAAGGCCATTCTACAAAGTAGGGTCCATTGAAATTAGTGGCACTTGATTTTATTTAAGGGGAAATGGGGGATGATTTCAAATGCTCGCCACATTTTTCAGATTTTATTCATTAAAAATGTGAAAACCTTTTTCCTTCTGCTTCACAGTTATGCAGTAATTTGTTTTGGAATGTCAGGTATAATCCCGATAATATACTTTGAATTTTATGGATGTAATGTGGCAATATGTGAAAAAGATTAAAGGGTATGAATACTATTGCACGGTATTGTATTTCTTTAAACATAATCTTGGCTATATAAAGCAAAGACAAAAAATATAATATAAATATAAAGCAAAGACATAAAAATTTCAACTCACAAAAAAAGTATAATTGAAGCTTTATTAGGTCATTATACACAGCATCTTCTCATAGAGGAAATACTGAATTTATTTTCCTAGCGGTACAGTTTTGGCAAGGTGACATCATCACAGTCATGGCAGCTATACACCCCCCGCTTTTTTTTCCTTGTTAGGGGGCCTTGGCTTTTGTGCTGGTAGGTCATTCAGACCAAAGAGCCTGACGCAGAGATCCCGGAAACAAGTTTCTATTGTTGCACTAAGCTGAGGGGGTGGGAGGGGATTGGTAGATGTAGGCTGACTCAAAAAACAGAAACAGAGAGCACAGTTTAGGAGTTACTTGTACCTGAAGATGTTCTGGTACATCTTTTTTAGCTACTTACAGCAATGTTAATTACCAATAACCAAATGTGTGATGGGCCATTACAGGGGAACATCACTTAGCAAACTTTGATCTATTTTCCCAGTTGTTTCCTACCCTACTCAAGAGATTTTACTTATTCAGCAGAACCAAACCCCAAAGAAGTGAGAAAGGATGATGTGATGTGCACAAGCATAATCTCATCCCAATAGTGTGTGGTCTCAGTCTGAGGAGGGACGCACTCAAGAGCTTGATCTTGGGCGAATACTAATAACATTTCTGATTGATGACGACAGTCAGGGGTAGCAAAAAAAAAGGAGCCACCAAATTGATGACCTCTCAAAGTCCTGAGAAACGTTTTTAGAAGGGTATTTAGTGCCAGAGACCCCGTCCTCCCCCATGTTTAGGAGTGACTAACTCCACTGAGTAGTCTGAGATTCATTCAAACCTGTGACAAAATGCTTCGAGTCGGGCTTTGTTACTCCTCGTGGAAAATAAACTCACATACCAGAGCAGCACATGTTTGCCCTCATCTCCATCACAAGGTCATGTTTGTGTCAGGAACTTTTGCTTTGAAGGGTAAAAAGTGTGAAGAGACATAAAAAGAATTTTATCCTGGCAAAAACAGAAAAACTGACTTTGAACAGTCTGTGCATGCCGGCATCACTTTTAACCTTCCAACAACCACTGCAGCACTGCAGGAAATGTATTAATAATATAGCTAGCAGGGGGGCCAAAAAACTAGAGTCTTCAGCCTGTCCTTGTCCCACAATTTCGACTTTTAATGGCAGCCGGTGAAATAATGTGTGCCAAGGGGAATCCCACAGGTTGGTCCACAGGGGTAAGGTCAGCAGCCGTAAACGCAATAACCTCCCACCACTTGCTTTATTGGCCTCCTCCGATTGGGTTTTTATTAAATCTCAAGGATGTGCATTTGTTCTCGCTCGGTGGAAATGAAACTTTATGGCCTCATTTTTTCTTCATAAACATGGTAAACATGACAAAGAGTCTCCTCAGTAGGACATCTGTATCAAATACTAATAAAAATGATACACAGTAACTTGTAAAAGTATTTATACAATAAGGATCCATGGTTTTTAATTTTTTAAAACAATAATCTGAGATGTGTGGCCTGCATTTAAATTCATGATCGATCGATCATATAGATAGATCGATCAATAGATATACTGATACCACTAAATAAAATTCAGAGCAGCAAACTGTCTTTAGAAGTGACCTAAAGAGTAAATAAACATCCATCTGTGTTTGATGTTTTTTGCTTTCTGTGTCAGATTTTTTAAACACACCTGTTCTGTCAAGGCCTCGGAGGTTTAATAAGAACTTTAGTAAACAAACATCATAAAGAACAACTCTGGACGGGCCGCAGAGATCAGGTGGGGGAATCTGTTGACAGAACAAATATTAGCCATGCACTCCAAAAATCTGGCCTTTATGGACGTTTGGCAAGATGAAATAAGAAGTGTCAAATTGCAACAAGTCATATACAAACGTGGAAGAAGGTGCTCTGGTCAGACGAGTGCAAATCTTTACTTTTTGGCCTACAAACAAAAAACACAAAATGTGTGGTGAAAAACTAACATTGTTCATTTGTGTGAAAATAACATCCCCATTATAAAACACGGTGGAGACAGCATCATGCTGTGGGGATGCTATTCTTCAGTAGGGACAGAAAAGCTGGGCTGAGTTAATACTAAGCTGGCTGAGCTTGGGCTGTTTTTACAAACAACACTGGGCAAAGTTTTCTGTCCTTAGATGTGCATAGCTTGCAGAGACATACCCTGAAAGATTTGCAGCTGTAAACTGCAATGGATGGTTGGAGTGCGATGAGTACAAATGCACACCACACATTTTAAGATTATATTAATAAAAAAACAAAACATGTCATTTTCCTTCCACTTTACAATTGTCTATCATGTAAAATCTCAATAAAAACACATTAAGGTCAGTCAGTCATTTTCTACCGCTTCTTCCATAGTGGGTCGCGGGGGAGCTGGTTGCTATCTCCAGCAGTCTATGGGCGAGAGGCGGGGTACACCCTGGACAGGTCGCCAGTCCATCGCAGGGCAACACACAAACAACCAGGCACACACTCATTACACATTAAGGTTTGTGTATAAAACATGGAAACATTTGGAAAAGTTAAAGGGGTGAGGGTACTTTTGAAAGGCACTCTAAAATAAGATAATTTTTTTAAACGACAACTTTTTGTTTATTATTAACCTCAGTGAAGCAAAAACCTGCAATGTGGAAAATTTCCTTTATATTTGGTGCTAGAACTTTCAACTCAGAACTAGCAAATTACTGTACCTAAATGACAATCAATAGGAATAATAATAACTGAACAAACCAGAATATTAAAATCAAAAATTAATGTGATTGTCAATGCAGACCTTATTTTGAAAAAAAAGAAAAAACTCAACATCTGGGCAGACAAGCCATATCTGCTTTTACTTAATAATAAATAACCTGAAAATGTGCCAGTATTTACATAATAATTTCAATGATGGTAGTTCAAATAGCTGCATACAAAATGTATTTATTACAGCTGTTTGTCAGAAGTTTTTTTTTTTATTATATATGCAAATCAAAATGTTTTTCCCCAAGTATTTTGCCATTACAAATCGAGTGTTTCTAACTAGATGAAAGAAGGTCATACGACATGACATTCCCCAGGAATTGATTCACAAAAGGAGAAACTTTGGCATTATTCAGTTAGAAAGCACCATATGAAAACTCCATTTCATGCAAGTTAAAGCTAAATCTTGCACACCAAGAACATCTTAAGGAGAATTTTTCCTCTTTTTGGATATAGTCGATCCAGTTCCAGTTGACTTTTGAGCTTGCCTGATCCACTTCTGAAAGTACTTCAGCTCTAATGCCCGTGCAGCTCGGACCGAGGGTGGATCGAGGTTGTTGCTGTAGCGGAGGTCCAAGTGGTGAGCCCCGTCAGGAATCAGAATGGAAACCAGAGATTGAGTTATGTTGGAAGTCACTCCACCAGCTGACCATGGATCAAGTCCTCCGTTACTAAAAAAATACAACATCATAGACACACAAACACTGAGAAACTGGTTTAGGAATGGATGAAACTGGCCAAAAATAAGCTTCTGGAATGGTGCTGAACCCAGTCCTCAAGATAATCCATGGACTATTCTTAAGAGCCAGGTCTGTTCCCAAAAACCAACAAGTTTAAATGAACTCTGACACTTTTTATAAGAGCGATCTAATGTCCAGTCAGAATGATGACAGAAGCTTCTTGATGACTACAAAAACTGTGTGGTCTCTTTGCATATACACAACTAAGAGTTGTACAATGTATTAACAGAAAAGATGTGCAGAGACCATTGTATTTTACATTTTTGCTTCCTGTGGCTATCACTGTGAAAGGGTCTTATTTACCTGTGATAAAAGTTAGTCAAGCTCAGAAGGGAATTTCTTCTTCAACCACTGAGAAACAAAAACACAAAGCAATACTGTCTGTATTTTATTAATGATCTTATACCTGAAAATAATGTTGCTATGGGAACCAATCTTCTTTCCCCCATAGACAGTGCCAGCCCAATCAGCTCGAGGCCTGACGCCAAAGATGGAGTTACACTCATCAGAGAAGGCCTGGAAGTTCCACTGCTCTGGTTCAAACATATCCTGGACTCCATCTGTGCACATGGGCATCACCATCTCTGTGCAGGCCTAAAACAGATGGATTCAAAACATTTTTATTTTGACGGGTAAACCTACGTATTGTTAACTCTGTAAATCCCTAAGCTGTTTTGTGTACCTGGAAGAACCAGCCAAGGGCACCCAGGCTGCTGGTTGCTGTCTGAGATGTGTTGAGGCAAGGAGAGCTTCCTGTATAGTTGTAGTAGACCTTCGCTGCTTGGGCAACACCATGCAGCAGCTGGTGGTCAGACGCTGTGGAATCGAAACCAAGATACTTGCACACCACCTTTAAAAAAAACAAAAAACAGCAGATTTAAAAAGTCAATTTTATTTTGTTTTCTTTATTTATTTTTTGCCATTCAGGGGTAGGCTTCCTTGTGTGCTTTGGATCATTGCTCCTCTGCAAACCCGAATGTATCTGAGCTTTAAGGTCACAAGCTAATGGTTAGACATTCTGCTTCAGGATTTTTTGGCAGAGAGCAGATTTTACGGTTCAGATAATTATGGCAAGTCATATAGGTCCTGAATTCAAGAAGCAGATGGTAGGAATGCTGTTCTTTTCATAATACTGTAGTAGCTTTATGCTAGATGCAACTGGATGCACACCTTCCAAAAAGTTCAATTTTGTCTCTTCAATATTTTTCTTCAAGTCTTGAAGATCACCACAATGTTTTGTTTTTTTTTACCAAATGTGGGACAGGCCTTTCTGGTTTTGGTCTGCAGTGGTTTTCACCTTGGACCATTATCACGGAACCACTGACCTAAACTAACAATTGAGGCTCCAGTGCTCTAGATATTCTTTAGGGTTCTTTAATGATCTTCTGGGTGAGTCCTTGATCCTTGACTAGCGTAAATGTGGTAAGTCTGCCATTCATTGGATCACATTTAATACCGTTCCATGGTTTCTCTACTTATGGATATTGGCCCTTACTATGGTTCTTTTGTAACCCTTTCTAGAATCATAAAGGTCATTGATTTGTTTCACTCCAGTCCTTGGATTTCTTTAGATCAGATCATGATGTGTTGCTATTTGATATCCTTTAGCCTACTTCATGTTGCCATACAGTTTTGATTTCCATAAAAGATTTTATGATTGTATAGGTCTGGCGGCAATCAAGCCTGGGTGTAAAGAGTGAGATAAAAAAAAGTTACTTCATGACTCAACAAAGAGGTCAAATACTTTTTCATGTTACTGTGTACATATAGTGTGTACCACCAGTGTTGGTACACAAGTGAACATTTATTATTGTGAAAGAAACTTAGTAAAAATTAGTTGTACATGTTTTGCTTCTTTTACTTAGATAAAACCTGTTTCCATGCAAAGTTGTTGTGGTCCTCAATAAGAACATACCACTCAAAAGATGGCAAACCCACTACTGTACTGTTTTTATGGGGCAGCAAAACCCCTGTAGTGTGTGCTTTTCTCTGTAACCTATGGATGGTACAAACTGTCCTGTAGTAGAGGGCCCCATTTCTGATCCAAAAAGGTCAGGTATGAAATGATCAAGACCAAAGGTACGAATTGGCGAAGGGGAGAAATGACCAACAGCTGTTTAAAAGCAGAGCAAAAACAACTGAACTGAAGCAAAGCTTAAACACCTTTTAGTGTGTCTGTGTGAGTGAAAACTTCAGGCATCCAACTCTCTTAGATTTAAGTTCTTTACAAGGCTAAAGAATGCTTTCTTGGGGGCCATAAAGTGTTTTTCCACGCATAAAGGTGGCGCCTGATTTGCATATGAAACTCCCTGGAATGAACTTGAATTTATTACTCTAACCTTGGCATGAGAGAAAGAAAACCCTCCATGTATTTAGATAAAACAAGTTAAATAATTCAAAAATGTAATGGCTTAAGTCTCGTTCCTGCTGTTTTGTTTGACTCGCTGATTTCTCTGCGTTATTAGCGTGAATGATAAATATTTGCATTTCAGCTCCTGTTTGATTTCACTGCGTGTTGTTATGGTTGCAGCGGCAGAATTGGCCGGCGCTCTTGTTCCGCATCTTTTGTGAGGCAGAAAAACTGGGCTCTCTTTATTTTTAGAGGTTGGAGGGGATCGGCATCAGAGTAGAGTTTGTTACTAAGGCTTTTGTTTATGGGCAGGGGAGGAGTTGGTGGTCGATGGCTGAGGAGGGCCACAGACATGTCCAACTAAAGATTTATACTGTGGAGCGAGAAAAAAAAAACACAGCAATAGCTCCAAAGCATCTTCTCCTTACTTTTCAGATAGGATTAGTTTTATACATTCATCTCTGCCAACAGATTTCCCTCCTCTAAGCCTTCAATACCCCGTTCTCACACTCACTCAGATAATCACATTAGCTTTGTCATTAAAAAGCTCCTCTTTGCACCCACTGCCTAAACCGCTTACACCACCCATAGGGGTTGCATACATTAAGAGAAGGGAGCCAAAAAAACTCAAAGTGACCATTTAGTGCTCATTTCACATGATGAAACATGATGCTCACGGATCTATTCAATAGCTCAGTAATAAATAACAGAAATGTATCAGGCTGGTGGAACAATGAAATTCCTGTGGGGACCCCTGGGAGGCAAACTTAAGAAGTAAAAGACAAACCGTGCTTAGTATAAGCGTGTGAAATGACAAAAAACTGGTTAAATACACTGCACCCAAATAAAGCCGCAAAAGTATTCATACCCCTTTTTCACATTTTATCGTAGTAGATTCATGCATTTTTTTTATCACTGTATTTATTTTATTTTCATACTTTGCAAGACAAGTTAGAAATGAACAATGTTGTAAAAAATAAAAATATCTCCCACCCCAACATTAAACAAAAAATAAATTTG
>JAHUTJ010051105.1:0-15649 GCA_036250325.1 Characodon lateralis
CTCTCGCATCCTATACTGCTCTATATTTACTCTCACTCACTTAAAACTGTGCACATATATTTATATTATATTGTAGATATGTTTATACTGTTTAATTTGTATTGTATTGCACCGACTGAGCCAAAACAAATTCCTTGTATGTCCAAAAACGTACTTGGCAATAAAGCTTTTCTGATTCTGATTCTGATAAGGCGGTGGTATTAGGACAAAATTTAAAAGGGATGAGCCACGCATGCACATACGCACAAAGAAACACACACACACACACACACACACACACACACACACACACACTGAATTCAAAAAATTTCTTAAAATACAAGAATATAAAAATACAAAAAATAAGTCAACTCAAAGTCAAACATATTTCAATCAACAAACTCTTTACTATACTAAAACAACCCAACTAAACTACCAAACAAAATGAAAGAATAAGGAAGACTAACGGGCTATGTACAATATAAACAGGTTGATCAACGATGGTTGAAAACCATGACCGAAAGAGTGATGCAATAATACCATGCAATATTTATGTTTGAGAACCAAGGATTATCTTGAAGAATCTTGAATTGAAGTTAAGTTAGTCTTGGAACTAACTTGGGCAATAATTGGTGTACCTTTAGACAACCATTCACAATGCAAGATCAGATAAAACATCATTTTAATAAAATAATATTTTAAGGAATGATTTGCTCAATAAAACCAACCTTCTGGATGACCAATTCTCAACGGTGTTTAATTAGCTGCCTTTATTTATTAAAATAATATTTAAAGTAATATTATTAAGGAAATGGTAAAATAATATTTAAGGAAATGTTATTTTGAATAACAACCAAATCTTTCTGGAGAAATGGGGCTTAAAAGGTGTTTACTTAGTTATCATGTTTAGTAAAATAATATTTAGGGAAATAATATATCCTAGATTGGAAACTAACAACCATTTTGGATAAATGATCTTTAGTAGGCTTTAATGTTATTAACCGTTAGAGCTAACAAAAGAAGCTTATAGCTTATCATCAGAATCAAACAGACCTTTAAAATACCACTAATAAAAAAGGGTTAAAATGCATAAGCATGGACGGCATGTTATGGCCAATCTTCTGTGTTTAAAATCACCCTTTAAATAAAGTTGTCTTAACCCTAAAAAAAACAAAAAAGAAAACAGAACACGTTAACTGAGCACATGCGCTGAGCAGCTAATCTGCTAGCACTAAGATCGCTAAGTTATCAACACAAACAAAACCAAAAGTCATAAAACGAAAAATGTTTAGATTATTTAATTGTAAACTACTTCTCTCTGCCCAAACCAAAGCCTCTTTCGTGAACCGTGCTGATGAAAAGTTGTCTGGGGCGACGAAGTTAAGGAAAGCATCCACAGTGAACAAAGGGTTAACTGCAGCTAACCTCTGTAGCTGGGGGAGGGGGTCATCTCATTCTGCCGGGCCAGCTGAACTGCACGTTACAGCTGTAGCCACGGTGATGCGGTCCCGTTGTCCTTCCTTCAGAAAAACTACTCCACTCGGCGTTGTAGAGACAAGGTCTCTGCTGGGAACTCTCTAGAAAACAGTTTGCTTCTGTAGACCTCAGAGAGAAAAGTCAAGCCGTGCTTGTGCCTTAATTACCCCATTCATGTATGAAAAGCAGATACACAAACAGCAATTCATTCCTGCTTAACTTAGTGCATATGATCGCGTGATCGTATGACAGTCTTGGATCCAGTTTGAAGAGTTATCTCTGTTTGCCAGCAAAGAGACATTAGCGTGCTGTGTCCCTCCGTCCAGTTCCGCTGGGGACCTGCGTGGAAGAGGTCAGTTTGTTGCAAAAGCGGGTTTTTATTCGGACAGTGACGTCACGGGAAGTCCGCTGTTACCCCCGTTTCTGGCTTTGTTGGAAGTAGGTTAAGGTGATTTATTTTGAAAGTTCCAGTAAAAGCTCTTACTGGCCTTTCATGTGTTTACCCATGACTGGGTCCCAACATTTGCATTTTATGTGATTCTCCTTAGAAAAATTATTTTCTTTTAGTTATTCACTGGCACTCCCTTTGAGATAGGGTGAGGAGCTCGGCCATCCGGGAGGGGCTCGGAGTAGAGCCACTGCTCCCCCACATCGAGAGGAGCCAGTTGTGGTGACTCGGTGGCTGGACACCTTCCTCGGGAGGTGTTCCAGGCAAGTCCCACCGGGAAGAGGGCCAGGGGACAGCCCAGGACACACTGGAGGGACTATGTCTCTTGGCTGGCCTGGGAACACCTTGGGCTCCCCCCAGAGGAGGTTTCTGGAGAGAGGGACGTCTGGGTGTCTCTGTTGGGTCTGCTGCCCCCGCGACCCGGTCCTGGATAAAGTGGAAGACGATGAGTACGAAATAATGGAATCTGCAGTCCTGACTTTAATCCCTTTAAACACTTTTGTGATCAGCTTGTGGGTGCTATTTGTGCCAGGGTGACCAACACAACATTGGCCTACTTATGAAATGGCAGTTGAAGAGAGGATTTGTCGACTTTGTCATGGGCACAACCCACATGCTCAACTCTGTTGCTCAACCAACAAATGCAATTTTGTGGCACTATTTATGGGGAAATAAAAAATGCTTTACAGCAGAAAAACATTTTTACAAAACAATTATTGACCAAACTTTAAGCTTGTTTACTTTTGTGCTAATTTTAGTTGATTTGAGACAAAGCAGGAGATTTTGAAAGGTACCCTGGGAGAAAAGCAGTCTCTTAACCTCTTACTTGGCAGTTGGTACATTGTTCTTAGGTTAAAAGTCTCCCTTTGACCCCTTCAGATATTCTTCTTGTCATTGTAAAAGGTAAATTCAATCCATTCTCTCATGAACGGCTCTTGGATCGGACCCAAATACAGACTAGCAGGGGTAGATTGGTGAAAGTAAAAAGATTTTTTAAATAAACAAAAATTGACATGCATGACAACAGCCTTGACACAAAGCAAGCAGAATTTACCAGCAAGGAGTGACCAGAGCAGAGGAGTATATATGGGGCATGGCACAGATGAAGCAAGGAAACTGATTGGCAAAGTGCAGGTGGGCTGAATGAGACTGATTGCTGTGGCAGAGGCAGAGAGTAAAAACAAAACATAATTGGTGTAAGCAAAGAAATAATAACAATGGAACCAAAGGATAAATCAGAATTATCATGCACCATAATCAGAGAAATAAACTAAACTTAAAGAAATGAACTAAAGCACCACATGGAAAGTGTGATGATCAGAAGCATGACCCAAAGCACAACTTGGAGAACATACTCAGAATCAGAGAAAAACCCAAAACAAAAACTCAAACACCCTCAAACTATGACACATTCATACAAATTCCAAGTCAATTTCATACATTCAAAATTACTACTAGTTATCAAACAATGTAATCAAACTTTCTATTCAAGAAACCCAGCAGATTGCTTTCTTCAAAGTAACCTATTTTGGCCTTAATAACAGCATGACAAATGTAAAATAATGCTCTTTGTTTTTGAACTGAAATTGACTTTTTCAACCGTAAAATTAAATACTTATTTTCATTTGTTAACATTTATTCATCAGTGGTCTGGTAAGATCAATGTAAAGGTAAATTAAGTAAATGGTGCACATCCAGTGTGAATATGTGGTAAAATACTTCCCAATATCCATAGAACTCACACTAATTTGTAAGAAAGGTATTGTGAACAGAAACATGAAGTTGCTGTTTTGGGTGTACAGGCTTTGCCTTAGCACTTTTTAATTGTAATGTAGCTCCCAGGTGCAGGTCAACTTTCTGTGTCTGTTTTAGAGCAGATACTTCCTTCTTGATTGGCTCCATTTTAGAGTCACCACAGTGACATAAAACTTAGTTTTACTCCAGACAGTGACACTATTGTTCTAGCAGCTCCCAATTTATAAAAGATTTGTGCTTTGATGGCCCTGGGGTTGTTCTTGAACATTCTAACCAATTTTCTTTGATCACATGTAATAGTTTGGGTCAGATGTTTAAAACATTGGCCCAATTTGGAGTTCTGCATGACAATCACCACAAAAACACATCAAAACTGGCTTTGGAACAAATACAGCAATAGTAACATAAGGTGAAATAGTCAAATGTGCAGTTAATTTTCAACTTTAACAAACTTTGCAATTATAATAAAACACAGCAGGATAAAATGAAAACACTAAACATTTCCAATACAGGATTTCACAGAAGAAAAATATTTAAAAGCAAACTTTTTAAAAAAGAAAAAAAATGTTTCTGCTTAGTGAACATCATGGTTATACAATGTCATAAGGTTTGACACTAGATTATGAGAGTAGGACAACTGGTGCCAATACAATCAAATTTTATGTGCAGTCTCAGTGATTTGAAAGTTTTTTATAAACTCTATGCTGGACAAGCAAACTTTGATAAATTCAAACAGGCTTTTAAGGCATTTAACCAGTCAGTGCCAGAACATTCTTGACTTTGACCTGCTTCCTCAAGACTCTAGCAGAAGGAGTTGATAAATTCCTCTTTCAGCCTAGATATGTAAAGAAACATCACTGTCAAGAGTCTGGATATTTAAGGTATTGTATTGCTGGTGTAACTAATGAAACCCTTGATTGGTTGCATCAGATGATCCTGAGGCCACAGCTGATTTGCAAATGTGCGCTCTTTGAAGAATTATTTTCAAGTTGTTAAATGATTTTGAGATGGCAGTCACCATCTAATGTATGAGTTAGTGTTAAATTTGAATACAATAATTTTCTTATATTAGTTTTAACTATTTAAATTATTCTTGTTTTTGTTTTTTACTGCAAACATCGAAACAGTTTTTCATGTTGATAACCATATTTTGCAGTGAGTGTAGCATAAATTTAGGTGAAACTATTTGAACTTCTTTAGTTCTGAGTGGTGAATTATCCAGCCAGAATTATACCAAGACATTGCTCCAGACTGCAAAAACCTTGTGGTTTCTCTGTTATCTGCTCTTCTTTGAGATCACATCATTAGGGAGTCGCTGCTGGAAACCGGAGTACCTCCAATGTAGCGGCCTGCACTTTCTCCAGACCTGACATGTCAAGCTGTAATTGAAGCTCCAGGGCACATGACACGTTATTGAGACATTGACATTTGCTGTTGTGGTATACCCACCACTGTTGTTGGCTTTTGTTTCACCATTGCAGGCTTCTACTTAAATGCCCTACTTTCATGATATAATATCTCTGTAGGGTGAACTTTTTACGTTTCCATAAATTTATACTATAAACCAAATATTCCTAACGTTTGGTGATTAGTATACATTTCAGTATATTTTTGACCCTGTGTGGGTGGTTATAGTTATTAACCTCTTGCTGCCTGAATTTTTTCTACTATTATGTGAAAAAAAACTAATTATTTGCAAATAATTATTTGCTATCAAGTAGGTTCTAAGTCAGCCAGAGATTTTTCATTTACATACAGCACATACAATAGATCTAAGTCAAGTCACATAATGCCATCCGCTAGATGGCAGGAGGGGACTTCTGATATGACCATTGTTATGTGTTGAAAATGCATCAACCAGCATTTGTAGCAGCATGCTGGTCTTTCAAGGAGGGGAAAGCTCAATTTCAAGATTGCTGATTCGCTCATTTTGCTGTCAATCAAAAAGGGATTCAGCCTCAGACAGATCATCCAATCATCATGCAGAAGCTGAGCGTCCGGGCCAGCCGAGGCCAGCCCACTGCNAGACGCTGAGCGTCCGATGGGCGGGACAAAGCCCAGCATTTATCCAATGACTCGTCTCGTTTCGCTGCACCCGAGGCTGCCCCATCGACTCCTAGAGACACTGAGCGTCCGATGGGTGGGACAAAGCCGAGCATTTTGCTTCGCAATTGAACTCACTGTTTAAAGCACTGTGAAGCTGCGGGAATGAGTGAGAGGAAAGCCGCGTCATTACCAGTGATAAGAAGCTGATTCTGAACAAAAGTTGAGCGCGTTGTAGTGCATATTTAGTCAGTGACATGTACACACAACAGTAAATATTTGATCACTTATTTTTTGACATTTTAGGCGACGCTGAGCTTCCCTTGCAGTATTAGAGCAATCGACACTGATTTGTAGGATGCCAGCTTGGCAGTGGTTTGAGATGAATTTGCGACAATCGTCAACAATAAGTTACAAAAACAATGTTTTTTGTTTAACTCACAGAAGTTGTGTGCTGTATAAATTATTCCGTCCTGTAAAAAAAGATTAGTCACATTATCTATTGAAAGGCAAACTTTTATGACATTGATGCAATTGTTGGTGCGTAAACCTCTGAATGGTACAGTGACTGTCAAAAACAAGAATCTGAGTTTGAGTTTCTTCATGGATCTGTTTCCTCACTGTCTTTTCTTTTCTATTTGCTGTCGTTTTTTTTTAAGTTTACTGATTGTAGATTACCCCTCCTTGAACCACCACCTTAATGTGGTGAAGGGGTTTGAGTGCTTGAATGATCCTAGAGACTATGTTGTCTGGGGCTTAAATGCCCCTGGTAGGGTCTCCCATGGCAAACAGGCTCTAGGTGACGAGTCGTAAAAAGAGCAGTTCAAGACACCTTTATGAGGACCATTAAATCGAGGCACGTGACGTCGCCCGGTACAGCGGAGCCGGGGTCCCACCCTGGAGCCAGGCCTTGGATCGGGATTCATCGGACAGCGCCTGGTGGCAGTGTTGCTCCTTGCGGGACCCGGCCGGGCCAAGCCGTGAGGCCATCCCCCAATGGGCCCACCACCTGCAGGGGGAACCGTGAGGGACCGGTGCAAAGAGGATTGGGCGGCAGACGAAGGTGGAGACCTCGGTTTCCCGATCCCCAGATACTTAGGCTGGCTCTAGGGACGTGGAAAGCCACCTCGGTGGGGGGGAAGGAGCCTTTCGCTTGTGCGGGAGGTCAAGAGATATCGACTAGAAATAGTCAGGCTCGCCTCCATGGACAGCGTGGGCTCTGGAACCCATCTCCTCGAGAGGGACTGGACTCTCTTCTACTCTGGAGTGGCCCATGGGGAGAGGCGGTGGGCTGGGGTGGGTTTGCTTGTTGCCCCCGCGCTCAGCCGTCTCATGTTGGGTTTACCCCAGTGGATGAGAGGGTCACATCCCTGTGCCTTCGGGTTGGGGACAACTGTCTTTTTGGCCAACGGGCCGAGCAGTAGTGCGGAGTCCTCGGCCTTCTTCGCGTCCCTGTCGGGGGTGCTGGATAGTGCCCCTCCCGGGGACTCCATCATTCTGCTGGGGGACTTCAACGCCTCATGGGAAATGAGAGCGACATCTGGAGAGGTGTGATCAGGAGGAATGGCCTCCCCAATATGAATCTGAGTAGTGTTTCGTTATTGGACTTCTGTGCTAGTCACGGATTGTCCACCCTTAAGCTTGAACCCCATGTTCAAGCATAAGGGTGTCCATCAGTGCACTTGGCACCAGGACACCCTAGGCAGGAGGTCGATGATCGACTTTGCTGTCGTGTCATCAGACCTTCGGCCGCATGTTTTCGACACCTGGGTGAAGAGAGGGGCTGAGCTGTCCACTGATCACCACCTGGTGGTGAGTTACAAAGACTTGGACCGGAAAGACTTAGCAGGCCCAAGCACATAGTAAGGGTCGGCTGCGAACATCTGGGAGAGCCCTTGCCCAGGGATGTATTCAACTCCCACCTTCGGGAGAGCTTTGACCAGATTCCAGGGGATCTTGCAGACAGTCTGAGTGGACCATGTTCTCCCCATCTATTATCGATGCTGCTGCCTGTAGCTGCGGCCGTAAGGTCTGCGGTGCCTGTCGTGGCAGCAATCCCCGAACCCGGTGGTGGACACCGGCAGTAAGGTTCCAACCTGTAGTTGGAACACACCTTCCGGTCACACTTCTTATAATGGGGGACCACCACCCCAGTCTGCCAGTCCAAAGGCAATGTCCCTGACCGCCACGCAATGTTGAGGAGGCGTCTCAACCATGACAGCCCCACAATATCCAGAGACTTGATGTACTTAGGCTGGATTTCATCCACCCCCGAGGCCCTGCCACCGTGGAGCTGAAGAAGGAGTCCTATCGGCTGTGGTTGGCTTGTGGGACTCCTGAGAGGGCTGACAGGTACCATGAGGCCAAGCGTGCCGTGGCCCGGGCTGTGGCAAATGCAAAAACCCGGGGCTGGGAGGAGTTCAGTGAGGCCATTGAAAAGGACTACCGGTTGGCCTCAAAGCGATTCTGACAAACCGTCAGGAGCGAGAAGCAGTGCTTCGCCAACACTGTTTACAGTGGGGGTGGGAAGCTGCTGACCTTGACTGGGGACATTATCGGCTGGTGGAAGGAGTACTTCGAGGATCTCCTCAACCCTTCCATCATGCATTCAGCAGAGGCTTTGGACTCGGGGTTTGACTCTTTCATCACTCAGGCTGAAGTCACCAAGGTGGTTAAAAAGCTCCACGATGGCAGGGCTTCGGGGGTGGATGAGATCCGCCCTGAGTACCTCAAGTCTCTGGGTGTTGTGGGGCTGTCATGGTTGACACACCTCTTCAGCACTGTATGGCATTCGGGGACAGTGCCTCTGGACTGGCAGACTGGGGTGGTGGTCCCCCATTATAAGAAGGGTGACTGGAGGGTGTGTTCCAACAGGAGAGTCTGGCCAATAGTCAAACCTTGGCTTCAGGAGGCGCAGTGTAGTTTTTGTCCTGGCCATGGAACACTAGACCAGCTCTACACCCTCTGCAGGGTACTCAAGGGTTCATGGGAGTTTGCCCAAGCGGTCCACACGTGTTTTGTAGGTCTGGGGAAGGCATTTGACTGTGTCCCTCGTGGTGCCCTGTTGGCGGTGCTCCAGGATTATGGAATCGGGGGCCCTTTATTAGGGGCCATCCATTCTCTGTACAAGCGGAGCAGGAGATTGGTCCGCATTGCCGGCACTAAGTTGGACCTGTTCCCCGGGCATGTTGGACTCCAGCAGGGTTTTCCTTTGTCACCGGCCCTGTTCATAACTTTTATGGAAAGGATTTCTAGGCGCAGGATTTCTAGGCCGTCTATGTTCCTACCCTCACTTATGGCCATGAACTTTGGGTCATGACCGAAAGAACGAGATCCCGGATACAAGCAGCTGAAATGAGCTTTCTCCGTAGGGTGGCCTGGTAATCCCTTAGAGATAGGGTGAGAAGCTCGGGCATCCGGGAGGGGCTCGGAGTATAGCCACTGCTCTTCCAGATCGAGAGGAGCCAGTTGAGTTGGGTCGGGCATCTATCCTGGATGCCTTCCTCGAGAGGTGTTCCAGGCACGTCCCACCGGAAGGAGGCCCAGTGGATGGCCCAGAACACACTGGGGGGACTATGTCTCTTGGCTTGCCTGGGACCGCCTTGGGCTTCCCCCGGAGGAGCTGGAGGAGGTGTCTGGGGAGAGGGACGTCTGTGTGTCCCTGCTGAGTCTGCTGCCCCCTAGACCCGGTCCCAGATAAAGCAGAAGACGACAATAACGACGATAATGATTGTAGCTTGTGTTCTATGTTCATTCTTGTTTTTAGACATTTCTGTTACTTCCCTGGACTTTGATGTATTCCTGTTCTTCTGTGATAATTAGCCTCCCTCCTTCAGTAAGGATGGTTTTCAGTTAGGAAAACAACCAATATCAGCGTTGTATCATGGAGGCAATGAAGATTAGAAAGCGAGCCAACACAGCTATGAACCGGGATGAGGGGGCCTTCTGGCTTTCCTTCAGCTGGAACAACATCCTTCAGTGATGAGACAGCAGCAGGGGGGCGATGTCAGCTTGTCATCATATTAACAGGCAAAAGAACCTAAAGACCAGTCTCCAGTTCTGTTTTCATTAAATATTTTAAACTCACCACTCTCATGCTTTTGTTTGCACATCGGTCCTTCAAAACAAACCATTATCACACATTATGACACTATGAAGGACATCTTTTTTACTATTTTTGAATAACTTTCTAAAGTTCTAAAATTCCAGGTAAACACTTTCAAAAATCTTCTCATATTTGATTTGTGAGAAACTCCATATTTTTGCTATGTACCACTGCTTAATAGCAACGAGTTAGCAAGTACCAGTACTTGATTCCAAATATTGGAACACATGTAAATTCTAATAATATGATAAACCAAAACATATTAGAATAGATTTTTCTACTTTTTGTTTATATGACATATTTTGCTAAGCTTTGTTAAACACAAGCCAGCAAAGCGCAGCAGCCACCTCAGATGTTTGAGGTTAGAATAAATTAAGCTCTACTGACATTTTCCTCCCACTGCAGGAAATATACTTCTGACTAATGTGCTTTTGGTACTAGTAATATCGCTTTTTTCTGTAGCCCTTTGTGTTTGACATTTTAATAAAGCACTGTATTGTTAGAGCACACTCCCACTCTTCCTCTGTCGCACCTCGCTCTTTCATGCTTATGCTCCGCTTTTATGTTGGACTCCGCAGAGATTGTCGTCAGCCTATTGCTGTATACAAAGCTCTCACTGACAGCGAGAAGCAAAGAGAGGAAAGTCAGAGGAGGGTATGCAGCAAGATACTTTGAAGGGGGTTAGATACAGAGACAGAGAGGTATGAGGGGAAGCAAATTATGTGTGACTGCTGAGAGCAAAAATAGGCAGGTGATAAAACTGAAGTAGAGTGAGATAGGCCAGAATAAACATGTTAAAAACTAGTAACAGAAACTGATTAGGTTAAACACAAAATGGGATAATTTAGATGAATGAAATCAAATTAGCATTAATGCAACTACAGGTAACTTGAATGAAATATGCAGTATTTACACAATAACTGCAACTAGAAACTAGTTATCACATAGAGCTTGCTGAAAAGCTAATCAATTCTTGGAAGGCTAACAAGCAAGTCAGACCCTCTTGTTTTATCCTCTATTAGCTATATAAACAAACTTAAACTACAAAAGGTCATATTACAATGCTATAATAAGTGATAATAACAGTCTACAATTTCACAAGATACCTTTACAAAGTTTCCTGCTCTTTTTTTTAAAACAACCAATGTCTGTTTTACTACCAGGAGTTGATGTTGGTTGATTCTGCCAACTGTATCTATCTGCCAGACCAGGTGTAAATCATCAGCCTTCGCTAAGTCAACCAAGAACGGAATAAATATTTTTTTATTTTATGGTCAGTTATGCAACAGCACGGATGATGGTCCTCCTTCCAGGTCTTGCAGCTGTTTGAAAATTCTCTCAGTGGACTCAATCAGTTGGTCCGCCAAAACAGCTTATGGGTTGGACTAACACAGCAGACACACTCCAGAATCAGTAGTTACATGGACACTCGGTGTGTAACTAACACCAAAATCATGGTTTTAAAGTCATGGTTATTTTTCGGTTTTAAAGTCGTAGTTCTTTAAGTTTTTGGGTCGCTTTAATCAACAGAAACAAGAAGTGGCCTCTACATAACTGACTGGAGATTCTATTTGATTTTTTTTCATTCATAAAGAATAAGCAAATATTGCCGATGGATGGATGGATGGATGGATGGATGGATGGATGGATGGATGGATGGATGGATGGATGGATGGATGGATGGATGGATGCTACAACAAGAAAGCCGCATGGTAAATGTTGGCTAGAATTTATTTAATGAGACTATGCAGATATTTAACAATAAAATGGGGTTTAAATCATTTTGGAGGTGTTTTGATATTTAGATAAGCATAAAGGGAAATCCCTTCTGCTCACAGAGACTCCTCATGACAGTATCATCTCATATGCTGTGCAGCATTTTGGACAGGTTGAATGTGGCAGGCGGCTGGATTTGGACTTAAGGAGATTTTTGTCTAGTACCGGTGATGTTTACCATTCAGCTTCATGTTTTTTCAGGTGACTAGTGCAGAGCGAGCTACATACCTTATTGCTATTGTAAAATGTATATGCTGACATAAAGTTTTGGTTTGATCTACTTTTCTTTCTCAACTGTAGTTGCATAAAAAATCTGAAACTTATAAGCCACAAGCCCCGGTAGTGGAGGAAGAATTGAACTTTTTTTTTCTACTTTCATTAATCTGAGTCCCCTTAGTTAAACATAGAGATGTGTGCTATCTACAGAAATTTTAGAATCATGGGTAAAAGTCGATATAAACAATCTCTACAAGCACCAAACACAGTTAAAACAATGAGCAGTTGAATCAGAGAGCAAAACTGATATGAACAATTTGAGTTTCGACTGCTAAAACAACTAAAATGATTGCTACAGGCAGAGACAAGATACACAGCCTCAATCTGTCCCTCAGCTCTGGGTCAGGCAACCGCTCCATCACTTTAACATAAGGAAATGATACTGCGGCGGACACCTTAAACTATTGCTCTAGAGCCAAATAAAAAGCACTAGAAGGTGAAATGAGTTAGAAAAAAATAGGAAACTGGACTTAATCTATTTGATCCTAAATGGAGGTTTCTGGTCTAGATGGTCTTGGACAAATATAAAACAATGGAAGTCAGTTGTTCTATCATATAAAATCACAACAAAGTTAATTGAAGTTTGCTGCTGTAATGACTCAAAGCGTGAAAAGGGAATAACTCTTTTCATAAGGTGATACGTAAGCCAATGACTGTTTTAGATTAGATAGAAATTGTTTCTAAGAGACCTAAACTTTTCAAAATATTTCTGATGATAAGCTGTAAATTTACCATTCTTTTTTCAATCCAATCTTTCAGTCTTCTAAAAAGGAAATTGACCACTCATTGATTTCAGAACCATAATGAACTGTAATAATGTTAACAGGAAGAATCAGTGTTTTCTGATGGATTTTGAGTTTGTGATTATTTCATGAAATTCTGTGACATGCTTACTTGAGGCAGTCAGCAAGAAACTCAGCCCATCTTAGCAACAGCAGGAAGAGTAATTACCCCAGATAGAAGTAGTTCTGCTTAGCTCTCATATTCCAGGTGTTTCTTCTGCCCGAGCTTTTACTGTTATGGATACAGAGGACATAATTAACAGACATAAAGAGGGAATACAACTATATTAGATACTGGATGAGGGCTCCTTTGGGACAGTTTGCTCTCGTTCTTTCATTCTTTTTTTCTTCTTTGTACTGTGCTGCTCAGACACTGCCCCCCGCCCCCCAGTCCTTAGTTCTGGATCTCGTCCGATTTGCTTTTTCTCATTTTCTAACCACCCTCATTGTATCGTCTCTTTCATATCCCCGCCTCAGGACATCCACTAACCACTATGATGACTTCATTTTCTGGGCCCAAAGAAACATCTTTATTAGCTGAGCTTAATAGTTCTTTATGATGGCCTAGATACAGCACCAAGTCTTTACAGCATGTTGCCTCTAAGACTGTATTTAACACAACTATTAGTCTGACAAGCGTATTAAAAATGATCAATGTCTATTTTCTTGGGTCGTTCTTTTACTGATGTCTTCCTTAAGCTCTATTCTTCCTGGACTTGACCTTGTCAAACCCTCATGTTTTGGTCCAAGTGTTTTTTTTTTTTGTTTTTTTTTAACAATAGTAATTAGCCTTGGAAATCAGTAAGTGCTGCAATCTGAAAGCAAGCAGTCAGCTACAGGACTTACTTCCTCCTTCATTTGAAAAATATAAATACATTTCCTTTTCTTTCAGAAAAAGGAAAAGGTAGAAATATATTAAGGTTTTGAAAATTAGAATTATGTATTACCACTTACTGTCATGTTGTGTAGAGTACAAGACTAAAAACAGGACATGGATCATAGGCAGAGGATCAGGTGATGACAGGCAGTTGTCGAAGCCGTCTCTGCTTCCCCAGGTCCGTTACTTTGGGCACAGGTTTCAAAAGAGTGAAATAAACACAAAGTACAATCAGCTTAAGTTCGCCTCTGCGCAGAGGGAGAGAGATGCCCCAGCCAAAACCTGCGAGCAATAACTCTGCCCTCTCTCCGCTTCCAGCTCGTTTTATTAAGTCTGCAGGGTATGTTCACATTTCCTTTTTTACATATATCATATCACTTAGTTGTATAGCATAACAGTTCCTTATGTCCAAATAAGGAATGCTTCCTGTTATGACTTCCAGCAGGCTCATCTTATCCTGTCTCCTTCACTCCCATCCACTACTCCCCTATCCTTCACCAATTTATGACCTTTATCAGCACATTCCAGTTACACACATAGATAGTTTATATTCTACAACCCCCCCTTTTGAACTCTCATAAGAGTTCACACCCTAAAATGTCCTTCAACCCAGTACTTCTAAGAATAAGTAGAAATAAGTAAAAATATTACTGTACCACCTTTAAAACGAGAAAATCATTAAGAAAACTTGCATCCATCTTATTATGCGTCCATGAATTCACACTCTGAGTCCTCATCCTGGTTATGGTCAATTTGCAACAGTGGCATCGTTGTCTTTGGATCCCTCCCCTCAATTGTGGAGGTGATGAGGCGCACCATCAGAGAACAAATGCATGGTACACAACAACATCCACAGGTCACCATTATCGCTACAAATACAGCAATAGGAATCATCAAAGACATTATCAAACCCTTCCAGTGTCCAAATATGCCTGTCATCCACTCCTCCAGGGGATTATCAATTACAGAAGGCTCATGGTGGCGGAGAGGGTCTTAAGTCCCTCTAAAGCCTTTGACACTGAACCATCCGGTGCAGTGTTATTGGGAATGAAGGTACAACACATATCTCCAAACATGGCACACACACCCCCTTTTTCAATACTTTGTAGTCTGTACTGCACAGCTACCCTTGCCACAAGTAAAAACTGACTCTGTGTCGTTCCTTGCCTCTGAGTTGACTAAATAAATACCTAACATTAACTTGGTCCTTCGAAGACGGATATTATAAGAACTAAACTGATCTTATTTTTCTTTGCAGTGACTGGCAGATCTCCGGGAACAGCCTGACGTCGAGTTAAGCGCTGCCGCACAGCCGCACCTAGGCCTGGTGGCTGAAAGTCCCGGTGTGTGACATTCGCATCTGGCCGGTGGGTTATCGTCTTGCTCGACGCCAGGTGACTTTGGGAGGTCCGACAGAGTCACCTAGAAGTCAACTCCGAGGTGAGATAGCTTTAAAATACAGTACATGAGATAAGAGTAAGCGCTATAAAAATGAAAGAAGAAAAGTACTTAAAAGTCGTTGATAGTGTGTCGCCGTAAGGAGACTGCATTGGGAAGGTTTTATTTCGCCGCAAAGAAATAACAATAAATTTAGGTAAGATTTCGCCGCAAGGAGGTCAGAAACGACTAGGTAATTCCGCCATAAGGGAAACTGGATAATTTGGTTGGTAACATTTTGCCGGAAGGAAATGAAATTTGCTGAATAATAAGGGAGCTCATAAACTAAGCTAGGTTGACCACATATTGCTGAAGGGACATAAATATGTCAAAAAATACTAACTGTGTGAGTGCTGTTGTGTGTGTTTGGAGGACTAAGCATTTTTGGGAAAATCATAGCAAGATTCTGCTGGTCCTGTGTTTTCTTTTGCCCAGATTAAAAAAATATATTTTATTTGGGACATTCATATTACACATTAACATCATCTCCTAAACAATGAAAGGAAAAGGTGGGGATGATTGTGTTAAATATGCTTTAATTTGGGAAGATAAGTTTGGTTTTTCACATAGTGGAAGTTTGAGTGTAAATAAGTTAAATAGTTTAAATAGTTTCAAGTAAAACAGTTGATGGATGGAGATGAGAAAAATAAAAAACATAAGAAAAAGATTAAAAAGCACAGAGTGCATCAATTAAG
>JAHUTJ010051106.1:0-15642 GCA_036250325.1 Characodon lateralis
ACTTTTTTGTTCAGTATATAATTCCACATGTGTTAATTCATAGTTTTGATGCCTTCAGTGTGAAGCTACAATATTCATAGTCATGAAAATAAAGAAAACTCTTTGAATGAAAAGGTGTTTCCAAACTTTTGGTCTGTACTGTATATATTATATATTTATATTCATTGTATTCATCAAAGAACAGTTTTTCATTGATAATTATTGTTTGCAAAGTTTTATATAAAGTTTTTCATACAATATTCTTGATTAAATATAGATTTTATGCTGTGCACAATAGCACATTTTGATGATACACAGAGCAAATGTCATTACCAAAGTCTATGTTATATGCAGAAGGAGTCCTACAATGGAAATCTGCACTTTTATTTGACCGAATTCCCTTTCATGATACAGAAAATACATTTGGCACAGTTTTGGCACAATTGGCTAAATGCCAGCTTTGCCTGGCACATTGGGCACTAAACTTTTGCAATAGTGGTTCCACTGGAAATATATGTATATATATATATGTTTTACCAATAAATTAAGTGGTACTTGTCATTAATATACTTTATTTAGTACAATTTTTTATATCTATAAACATAACAAGTATTTTGAACATTTTAAATGGCTGATTATTGAGCAAGAATGAAAGTAAAAGATAAAAAAAAAAAAAAAAAAAAAACAAGAATATTTTGAAGAAAACTAGCTCATAAGCCTTCAGGAATATATAAAGTGGTAAATGAAAACCATGTGCAGTTATATACAGGGGTGATAGCGGGGTTAACCTTTGGACTCCATTTTTATGGCTTCTCAGCTCTGTGTGTCACGCTGTCACGGTTGCTAGGTGACAGAAGTTACGCTGAGGTAAGTGCGGGAACGGCTGGTGAAGGCTAGGCTGTCCAAATTCACACCCGATCACTTCCGGCCACCCGGCCTATGTAGACTAGTCCTTCGAACGATGCAGCCGCTGAATTTGGACACAGCACTCAGGCACTCCACCAATAGATGGCATTTAAGGTTTGTGCAAAAAATTTAAAATAAGAATGGAAATGTTTAAAATGTTCAGTAGCCTATTCTTTCAAAAACATTTCCACTTTCTCTTCAGGAGAAGTTCTTGTACAGTTGCCTTCAGGTTTCTGGAGTTAATGAGTTTTAAACACAATGATATATAATATAATGCAGTGCTGATTAGTTTCTAAGATTTCTGCAAGTTTATGGCAAACCTGAGATTAATTACTCAGCATTTTCCAGTAACTGATGCATACTTATATGTCACTGTTTGAACCATTATTCTTTATTTTTTATTAATAAACAACATGGTTATTTCATTTAAATGGCTACATAAATGCTTATTTACATATTTATATTAAATAAAAATACTGGGCCCCCCAAAAATTAATAACAGCCCCCCCCCCAAACAAAAATAGCTTAATCTTTCCATCTTGTATTTGTTGCCATTTAACATTCCAATGATCCCACCAAACAGATGCAGTTCATTAGCTGAACTGCATCTGTTTGGGGGTATGCACTCCTTTGGACTGCAGAACATGTGTCTGCATTGTTTTTTGGTTGACCATATGGATATTTGATAACTTTCTTTTTTGGAAAGATACCATAACAGCAGCTTCTAAAACTCTCATTGATAAGTGTGGGAAATATATCATCTAATCTTGACATTCCTCTAAGCAACAGAACAGTAGATGAGCTCTTACATTGTCACGATCTGCCAGGTTAGTGTTTTGAGTTTGTTTATTTTTCTCAGTCAGGTGTTTTTCCTGTTCATCCAGGTCATTAGATTACTTCTGTTAGCTGTTACTCCCTAGATTCTTCTGTTTCATGTGTTTGTTTATATTTTCCTATAGATCTGTTTGTTATTTAGACTAGTTTCCTTGTTTTCTGCTCAGTTCTTTATGTCCCTGCTTTCCCTCTGCTCATTAGTTTGACTAGACAAATTTCCCTCAGTCTCCCTATAGCCTGTTCCACACTTGTGTCATGTTTCCCCTGATTACCTGTCTCCCTGTTTAATTCGTTCATACGCAACTTCCCTCAGTATATAAACTTGCTGGTTTTCATTGTTCCCCACTGGTATCTCCTGTAAACTTCCATACTTACAACCCTGTTATCTTCCCCGAGTTCTTCCCAGTCTGTTACCAGTTTTCTGTTCTCTGTTTTGTTTTCCTGGACCTGGTCTCTAAAGATTGTTTGCTCTCATCACCACTCTGCCTCCCTGCCTGTAAGTCTTTTGTTCATCATCATTAAACTCCTAACAACTCACCATGCAGCCTCCTCACCATGTTCTGCACGTTGGTCCTGCCTCAAACCACCCAAATATGACATCCACAGCCTAATACTTACTTAAAATACTTATTGACTTACCATAGGGTAGGTGTGCTATGTAATTAATATAAATATTAAATTCTCACAGAAATTATATCCACAATAAGTACATAATTAGTCCACATATCTAGCCTACTGACTGCTGACATTGTTTAATCCATGAAAAAAGTTACTTTCAGTGAGCATCTTGCTAGAATAATGCATCAACACCTGAAGTGTGACGTGTCCGAACACTCTTTTGGGTTCAGAGCCTAATATGCTTGATGAGATTTGAGGAATCCGTGGTTCTGCTGAACCAGAGCAACCCAATAACCTATTTCTTTGGTTGTATGCTTTCTCAATTTTGTTAACCCGGCAAAAAGACATGAAGTTTATTGTGGTGGAAGTTTTGTAGAGGAATTTTTCACTCACTCATAGGGCTTTTAAAAATGAAATTCTTACTGAATACAGAAACAAATTCTCCATTGTCTTAAATATAGTATTTAATTTTGCTAGAGCTAAATAAATTTATTTTCAGATTTTCTTTTTTTCAGTATTTATGATAATTTTCTTCATCTTGTGTTGCAAACAAAAAATCCATCCCACACCGTAGACTGCAAGACTGACAGCATTAAATCAGAAAACTGCTCTTTGCTTCTACTTACCTATTACTAATAAGACCAGATGTTCTGGCTGCTGTGATTGATTGTTTGATCTTAATGATTTTTCTACCCAGTCAGATTAAGAAAACCTGGGTCAAGGAACTAATCTTAGTAATAATATTCACTGAAATAGTAACAGAAACATTTGGCTGCAAGGAAATGGTTATATCATCTCTGCCTTGATAATGCTTGGCAATCTTTCTCTTATCTTATCTTTCACTTATCTTACCTCTTTTGTGTACATTCAGTTGTCCTTGTTCAGTGTCAGTCAGTCAGTCTACACCGCTTCTTTCATGGTGGGTTGTGGGGAAGCTGGTGCCTGTCTCTAGCAGTCTATGAGTGGGAGGCGGGGTACACCCTGGACAGGTCACCAGTCCATCACAGGGCAACACACAAACAAACATGCACACACTCACACACCTAAGGCCAATTTAGAGAGACCAATTAACCTAACAAGCATGTCTTTGTGGGAGGAAGCCGGAGCACCCGGTGAGAACCCACGCATGCACGGGGAGAACATGCAAACTCCATGCAGAAAGACCCCCGGCCAGGAGTCGAACCCAGGACCTTCTTGCTGCAAGGCAACCGTGCTACCAACAGTGCTACCAACTGTGCCCCTGTGCAGCCCCCATGTTCAGTGTTATTCATGCTCAAGACACTTGTGATGATACTTGAATACAATACTTATTATGACATTTAATTTATTTACCACCACTTTTAATGGATATAACCATTCTGTAAGTGGAAATAGTGTGAACTGCTTCTCATTGCTTTCTTATTTAAATTTGTAGCAAACCAGAATCATGTATAGATTGTTACATAAAGTTTTTATTTATGTAGTTTTTCTGAGACGTACTTTTTACTAAAACTTTTGTTACATCAGGAAGAATATATTTTTTTCTTTTGGTAAAATGTTCGAATACATTGTTGTGTTATGTAAATCAGTATTAACACATTGTTAAATTGGGGTGAAGGTTTACACACTTACACCCCACTTTAAACACTAAAATCCTAAATACTAAATCCTTCTTTCTTCTTTAAAGTTGGTATATTTTTGCCTGAACCCAAGCACTATAGGATATAGAGGCAAATATTTACCTATTCAGTCCAGGACTGAAATGTCTCTATGTTGTTGGCAGGTCTCTTTATGGCTGACAGTGTTAATCTGGGCAGCTATAAAAGAGACAAAATGCTCCTCTCATGCAAATTATGACAAACAGGAGAAATAACAAAAGAAGAATGGGAACAAAATATTGCATATTTTTTAAAGAGATGGCTGTTTACCACGCTTATTATGTTTATTTCTCAGTCACTACAAGAATACACAAATATATGAAATTCATGAAAAAAGGAAATACTCTAAATTTTCTTTCTTCTGTCAAAACATATCAAATCAGAGCAGGCCTGTCCCATTTGGACTGGAATGCCAAACAGTAGACTGAAGAGTTTAAAACCAGAGTAAATGCCAGGGATGGAAATAAAAATTTTATAACAGCTACCCAAAAGTTTTACAATTCACAGTTTGTTTCAAACACACTTTTCTGTCATATTTCTCTTGGTTTCAAAGTAACAGTAAACACACACAATAAAACATTCTAATTAAATTGTTTTATTGAAAATCCAATTGTTTTCTATTCTTTATTCTGTAAAAGAACTGTAATGTAAAAGAAATGTAGCAATGTAGAATCATCTGTCTTTTTTTATAAGAATCAGTCATTAACTAATCAGAACTATCAGTTTTTTCTTACACATACTGATATGCAGGGGCAGACTGCCATTGGTTTCGGGTCAGTTTACCCCTTAACCAATTCATGCCCATGTTTTGTACCCACTCTTTGCTATGCAGTATAATTATAGTTTCATCCCTTTCCCTTTGGTGGTTTGCCAACCTATCTACACTAGGAATGTAACCACACATCACTATTCAGTTCTTCTTCTAGAGAGAAGGCTGGTTGCAACAGTCTAGTGGCTCCTCAGGCACATTGCTTCCTCTGACAGTTCATTAATGAAAACTGAATGCTGTTTTCCAGTTCATCCTGTAAATCTGCCTCTATTGTTTGTGGGTTGAACAAATTTACACCTTGCACAACTGACATAAAATATAATCTAATAAAATGTACCGTATATGCGCTGGCAAGATATCCGTTAGTTTCTCACAGAGACACCAAACTTACAAAAATGCCTTACATCTGCCACTATTTCCACGATGTTTTAAAATTATTTTCAAACCCACCTATGAGTGGTGATAATATGTTGGTTTGTCAACATATTATTTGAATGAAGAAAAAATAGGATAACATTTTGAGTGATACAGAAGTCCTTGTTGACCCTAAGGGCTAGCTTTGCAGTGAAGCGGATGGTCAAGCAGAATGGAGAGTAGGCATCCCACTTTAACTCTGGCATCTCCACTTTATTCCATATTGCTCCCTAGATAAATTTCTTTGAATAGTAGTTTCTTTTTCTTTTACTTTAGAGATTTTTTATCTTCAGTGTGCATCTTCAGATTGACACAAATGAGTGTGGAAAGAAAGGCAGAAAGGGATTGGAAAGCAATGAATCCCATGCCCATACAGCAATCTCCGACCATCTTGAGCTTCTCTGACAGTGATCAAGTGTGTCTTACTGAGACAGCATAGGTGATCGAAGTTTCCACAGTGGCAATTCATCATTCTATCAGGCAGCACTAAGATGACAAGTACTTTTAATGCTTGAGTCAATTTTCTACAAATTCATCTGTAACACAGTTAAAGCAGTTCAGTGTTCTGTGTGATCAGTTCCTTTCTTTTCAAGTGGTAAGTCATCTTAGGCTAAGGAGTAAATAAGACACCAATTATGAGTAGGTCTAAATAGTAGAGCAGATGATGCCTCTGAGTCAGGTGTTCATCAACTGTCAAATTTCTCCCGCAGCTGCCAACCTCTCAACTCCACTCTCAAGCATAATCATATTCACTCAAACTTTTCTATGCAGCAGAATATAACTATAGGTCAAAGTCTACTCTTACTGGGACCAACAAATTCAATTTTTGACCAATCACATCAACAACAGAAACATGCCGATATGTCATCACTGATTATATATAATTATTTCTGTGAGGAAGTGATTTAAGTCACTTAGTGGGTAAGTTGATGAAACCAACTGCAGTGGAACAAAATTAAACCCACTGAATTAGGAAGAACCAGGAAAACTAATAGGCCAATCTGTTTGTTCCTATAATGAGAGGACAGGCAGAACCAAAAGGATAAATATTAGAGGAGGAGTATCATTGAGCGATCAGAGAAGCAAAAAGCATCTACCATATGCATATCCCACAGGACTATCCTTGCCCGAGTTAAAAACACTTTATAAAAGACAACAGAATCATTTATTGAACTAACATCAAAATTTTATACTAAAAGGCATTCCCATGTTGTTTCACATTCACATTGTCTCTCCAAATGGCCTGATAGGCCTTTATTGTTCCCATGTTGCTTTTATTATCTGGAGGGGATTGTGTTCTGTTTCACTTTGTGTTGAGTTTCCTTTTCCTTCCTTCCCACTCCCTTATGTTGCCTCTCTCCATTTCCCCCCTGCTCCTGGCCTCCATCTGTTTCTCCAAGTATTTGACTTGCTCTTGTTTTCCCATTTTCTGTAGCTTCACCATCATCCTCGGGAGATTTTGACATGATATTAAGTTATAGTTACAAGGCAGTATTGTGATGTTGTTCCCCAGGGAAATCGCTCAGCTCTGGAGTATGACATTTTTACTAGAGGAGGCAGGTGTCTGCCTTGCTGAACCAAACAACGATATATTTAATTTTCAAAATGGATATGTAGTACCATATTAGAGCCACTAGGGATTATGATTCTGGGATGAAAGAATTCACCTTTTCCTTCCTGTCTTAGCCCAAGAGGATGGTAATTCATTGACAAAATGAGCTATGATGCCAACAATGACAGGTGTGGGCATAACCAGGTGTTGCCTTGCGATACTGACATAAAATTTATGTCTCTCATCTCACAGTGAGAGCGTTGTCTTTACCAGCTGCTGCAACCTTGTGAGGAGATAGTTAAGAGGTTTTAATTAAGAGTAAAGGTGTTAATCACACATTCATTCCATCTTGCATAACTGTCTTACTGAGAACTTCTTTCTGCAGTTTCACTCCTCCTGCTCTCCTTTCTTGTCTTTGCGATACCAGTTTAAGTACCAGAGAATTTACTCCGTTGCCTGCTGGGAAAGGGAAAGCAGATTTGTTAATTTGATGTATTGCACTCCCTACTCCCTTCATGTCTCCCCTTTACCCATCTCCCAAATCGTTCAGCATGCTTTCATCTTTGATCTAGGACCCCCGTGAGGAGAGGTATTTAAAAAAGAAGACCCCTGACAGCTTGTTCTGATGGCCTGGATTTAAGTGATTCCATAGTATGTTCGGCAGATTACTCCTTTAAACAACTTTGGGAACAACGAGGGGGAAAGATTTCGTATGAAAAGCACCTGGGTTCATTACTCTAACTAATTTAATTTTTCCCTTTTGTACAAACTAGATGATGAGGTCATAACTCAACATAGAAACCTGAGAAAGAGGCTGTTGCTGCTGTCAGGTTGATAAAGACATGTAATATGCTTAAGTTCCCCAGATACATGAGAGGAGAAGGACTTTAATCTTCGACTATAATGTAGCCAAGTCTCATTAATATTTATTCATGGGTAAAACATAGCTTAGCCATGCTAATGTCCATTCACAGCCAACTGGTGCCACAGTACAGTAAACATAAGAAATTTTGATCCTGAACTGCAATGTTACTTTCACTTTACAACAAATATGCATGTAATTATGAGATAGCTAGTGCTCATCCTGGATTACCTTCACATATTCAGAATGTCAATAATGGTTGTGAGAGTTGGGTTAAGGGTTGTGTCAGGGGCATTTCAGGGTAAGCCTTTTAATTCCTGTCTTTTGTACTATGTACATTTAAACATTACATGGATAACTATTAAGAAGTGCCATAGGCAATTATTAACAAAATTTGTAATTTTGATGAAAATCGCCAAATCAGGGCATCACCTGATTATAAGAAATTAAGAGCCAAACACCTCTCAGTCTCTGTCAGTAATTGTTTCATGAATACCTGCCTGGTGAGGTGTGGTATTACAGAAATCACTGACAGATGGGGTGAATTTGCACACAGGCATTCTCTAACAGCGAGCCCTGCACACATATACAGAATAAAAAACTAACAACCAAAGACAAAAATGTATTAAGGGAATACATCAACTTCAAGTTAAAATGCTTCAGTCAACAAACTCTTTAACTAGACTTGTAACATTCAACTAAACTTCTAAGTAAAAAGGAAAAGAATAAAGACAACTGATAAAATATAGTAAAACAGGAAAAAAAAACTGAAATCAATAAAAAGATGCTGTGAAATAACAGTTCACTGTGAATATGAATGTTTTAAAACTAAGGTTTATTTTAATGAACTGGGATTAAGGTCAAATTAGCTTTTAAACTAATTAATAACAACAATTTGTATGTGTTCAAGAAGACCAGCTCACAATGCAAAGCAGAAGGGAAAATAAAACATAATTTTAATGAAATAATGTCTTAAATTAATTTGCTGAATTAAAGATTAATTAGCTTTTGGACAACTGAGTCTTGAGATTAAGTCAACTCGGCATCACAGGGACTCCTAAGATGGTGGCTTAAAATGTTTATAGACTCACAAGATGGCAAACAACCGGATGGCGAAGTGACATCACATCCGGGCCCAGCGGTTCAGTTAACAACAAAGGGAAATATTTAGCAACCTCTTTTAGTCTGACATGTACCTTTAAATACCATAAATACTAATATTAATGTGTGTATGAGCATTGGCGTTGTGCTACAGCCCGATCAGGGTGCGGACAAAAGGAGTAATATAATGAACACAACAGAACTAGCTGTTACCATATTAGCTTTAGAGGAGCTTTAGCTTCAGCATTAGGGATAACAGAGACACAATTAAGCATGTTTAAGGAACTGTGCAAACATATTTTATGCAGGTTAGTGATAGAGGATGCGAAAACAGATAAAAAAAGAGCAAACTTATGTGACTGGCCAATCAGTGTTTACAGCACTTACTAAAACAATAATTGTCGCAGGAAGACATCTGACTGGACCAGTGAGTGGAGCAGGTCTAATGAACAGAGAAGACATGGCAACTGGGGCAGGTGTCTGATTCGACTGTCACATGCGAGTAGAGTGCAGGGTTGCAGTTTCAATGCTGTCTTTTTCAGGCAGTGGGGAATAAAACTGCTATGTCGACGTGATTAGGGACACTGTCTCTTTTTGCTGATTCTTTGGTACAGATTCTGTCCTGCAGAACTGAATGTTGTCTGCAGAGACCGAAATATTTAGGCTTATATAATTTGCGGCATGAGTACGGTCACCGAATATACACACAGTAGACTGTGCTTTACATTGAATACAAGGTTTCTTCTAAGAGGTAGTCCTTTACTCAGCCAGCGAGATCTAGACATTCATGCACGGGTCATCCCTTATGCAACCTGTGAGAATTTTCTAGCTCTATGATCTGACATGGATTCTAGCTGTTAAACTTCTCCTTCCTGGGAGCTGTCATGAAAATGGGTTAATGCTATGCATTCTGGGATTTACCAGTCTCTCTTGTTCTTTTTGTTCCTTCCAAGGCTGGGTCCAAAACACCTTTTAATACAAATGCCCCTTTTTCGAATAATCCCTACTCAGTGCGGTTCAGTACAGCTCTACTCACTGTTTAGGCTTTTTCCATTAGTCACAGCAAAGATATTATAATAACTAACAAATATCTTCAATCATTAAATCATTGTACACTGGGCTTTTTGTGTATATGACCATTATAGCAAGCTGGAATTCGATATTGTTAGCTTACCCTCTCACATCCTTTAGAAACTGCAGCCTACTGCATGCAATAATTGGTTTTAAACTACCTTTTTTTGTTTCTAACTTTGTTTTCTAATTTGTGCATTTACTCGTGCTCATCGGCTTTCGCTTTATCTGGGACCAGGTCGTAGGGGCAGCAGACTTAGTAGCGATGTCCAGACCTCCCTCTCCCGAGACACCTCCTCCAGCTCTCTGGCCACCCTGCGGAGGAACCTAATTTGAGCTGCTTGCATGTGGGATCTCATTCTTTTGATCATGACCCAATGTTCATCTCCATAGGCAAGTGTAGGAACATAGATCGACCTGTAAATCGAGAACTTCGCTTCTCACCACAACTGACCGGCACAGCATCATCATTACTGCAGCAGCCACACCAATCATTCTGTCGAAACCAGAGCCCCTCTGGCCTTTGGCTGTGCCTGTCCATGAAAGCTATGGATAGGACCGATGACAAAGGGCAGCCCTGCAGGAGTCCAACATGCACTGGGAACAGGTCCGACTTAGTGCAGGGAATGTGAACCAAACTCCTGCTCCGCTTGTACAGGGACCAGATGGTCCATAATAGAGGGCCCCCGATTCCATACTCCTGCAGCAAAGGGCACCAAAAGGGACATGGTCGAATGCCATCTCCAGGTCCACAAAAAAACATGTGGACCAGTTGAGCAAATTCCCATGAACCTCCCAGCACCCTGTAGAAGGTGAAGAGTTGGTCCAGTGTTCCATGGCCTGGAAAAAAAACACACTGCTCCTCCCAAAGCCAAGGTTCGACTATCAGCTGGACTCTCCTATACAACATACTGGCATAGGCTTTACCAGGAAGGCTGAGAAGTGAGATCCTCCTTCGAGTTCGACCAGTAGTCCTTCTCCATGGCCTCAACGAATTAATCCCAGAGTTTTTGCCTCTGCAACCGCCGGGGCCGAGGCATACTTGGCCTGCTTGACAGCATCCCTTACTGCTGGTGTCCACCACCGGCAGGATTCGACAGCTAGCACAGACCTTACAGCCACAGCTACGGGCTGCGGCATCAACAACAGAGGCAGAGAACAGAGTCCACTCGGGCCGTTTGCCCCTTTTCCACTAGCTCGTTTTAGCCGGCGCGGCTCTGCACCACTTGGTTTCCCTCTACGCGGTACGGTAACTGTTGTGTTTCCACTGAGCCCCCCAACAGCTGAAGCTATGGGGACTTAAGACCCGCCTTCCAGCCATGAGTGTAGAGCACAGTGCTGCTATTAACATTACTGTGTGTCACATTAAAATAATCTGCGTGAAATGATAAAAAAATAAATAAAAAACAAAGATATAAATACACTAAGTACTAATAACGTTTGTATTAATGTATATGCAAGAATGTCTTATTTATGTTTTTATGTTTAAAATGATCCACTGGGATAATTATCTGGACCACAGCCCAGCCAGAACATATAAAATAAAGCTCAGGGGTTCTGATGTTAGGGGGTGTGCCAGGAGAAGCACAGAGGAGAGATGCTGCTGTCTGGATGGTGAAGCTCCAAAGTTTGCCTGAAGAAGTTACAATTTTGGCCTTGAAGAAAAAGTTTTTGTCTCAGCCAAGGCAATAATGAGGAAAAGGACTTAAAAGTGCAAAACTGTGTGAAATTAGTTTTAGGCTGGATATTCGTGCTCTGCGGATTCACCTGGGCTTTTCTCCCGTTTGATCCGAGGCAGGCAGTCTGATTATGGGCAGCTGCTCTCTGCCTGCTCCCTCCTCCTGCAGACGCTGGTTCGCTAAAGGACCGTAAATAAATTTCCGAACCAAACACGTTGTTTCATGGTAGTTTTGTTTTGTGTGTTTTGGGGGAAATGTTTGTGCCTCTGAACCGCTGATTTTATGTGTGATCAGCTGGTTTGGGATGTTATTAAATACAGCACTCTGCCTGCATGTAATTCAGAAAGGTGATTTGTCCTTTTTCTTTTCTGTCAGCCTTCAGGCATGGTTTATGAGCCGTAAATGGTAAAATTGCATGTTTGACCTGCTCCGGCCACTGTGGTCCTTAATATTATTGTAGTTGCTCATGAGTTTTATTAAATTTTCCCTGCACTGTCTCAACAAAAACCTTCTCATTTCTCCTCCTCCCATGGCCAATCAGTGAAAAGCAGTCTGGTCACGTCACATGTAGTCCCTACTCAGCCCCGGTCGTACCTGCTCAGGAGCAGGGACCAAAAAAGTAGGTACTGGTACGGAAAAAAAACTGTAATGGAAACGCTCGCAAAGCGAGCCAAGTGGAGTCAAGTAGGGCCAAATCAAGCCAGTGGAAAAGGGGCTTATGTCTCCAACCTCTCTCTGGTCAAAGCTCTCCCAGTGGTGGAAGTTGAGTACATCCCTGGCCAAAGGCTTCGCCAGAGATTCCCAGCAGAGCCTCACTATACGCTTAGGCCTGCCAAGTCTGTCAAGCCTTTTCCTCTTCCAGCAGGTCCAATTCACCACCAAGTGGTGACCGGTGGACAGCTCAGCCCCTCCCCGAGTTGAGTCCCCGAGAGGGGCACTGTTCAGGTCCTGCGACAGGGACGCTAGGAAGGCCAGGTACTGCACACTACTGCTTGGCCTGTAGGCAGAAACAAGAATCAGAGACCTCTCCCTGATCTGAAGGCGCATGGATGCAACCATCTCATCCAACAGGGTAAACCCTAACATGAGACAACTGAGCTGGGGGGCGACAAGCCAGCCCACCCCAGCCCGCCACCTTTACCCGTGAGCCACTCCAGAATAGAAGTGAATTCAACCGCTCTCAAGGAGCTCGGTTACAGAGCACACACTGTACATTAATATCAAATAAAAAAAACTTAAGAAAACCTGAATTTCAGTTCTTTTTTGATAACTTCATAGAAATGCATCATCAGAATGTTGTATTTTTTAGTACAAAAAAAAACAACAAATAATGTTTTGATCATTTGAAGACAGCAGTGCCTGACACAGATCAAGGATTTTAGAATTCATACATAAACTAGGCATTTGGTGAAAGTTCAAGGCACTATCGGTGTGTTTAGCAAAATACAAACCTTCCAGGAATTGTGAGAGTAGTTAACTAGGTTTAGGCTAAGTATATTGTTTTAGAAATCACTGGAGCATGTTTAACTGTCAATAATCTGGCATAGTAAAGTGGCAGGGACCAGGCTTGTACTGATTGGGGGATTTAGAGTGGTTGACAGCTGGTACCCAAACAAGAATGGAGCGAAATTAAGCCATGTCTAGAAGATGAAAAGAGACACATTAAAAATGAATGCAACAACACAATTTCTAATGCATGCTAAAAAACAAATTCTCCAGAGTGTCAAAAAAATATATAAAATTTTTCTACCATAATACTGTTCCGTAGGGAGAAATTCCTGCATGATGTTTGAATTAATCTATTTTTTAGAAGACAACATATGGCTGACAATGTTACAAGCAAGCTGTGCAGGAGGCTGTAAGAAGCATTGCTACTATTTAGACCTGCAAATCTTGTGATGTGCAAAATGATTCACACTGTGGGCTTAAAAGTAAATCACACATCATATTCAGGTTCCTCATGTTTTTATAACTGCAAAGTAGAAAATTTAACAATTTATTATAAGGTACATTCTTATTAATGTAATTATTAAATGGGTATTCAGACCAAAACTTTGTGTGTACCAGGTTGTTGGTTGTAAACATTTATCTTCATTGAAAGTCTGGTCTTTCAAACATGGTGTTCATTAGAAAATATTTTATTTTGGCAACAGTCTCATTTTGTCATTCAAGGAACTTCAACTTTTTAGTGTTCAGGAGCAGCTTCATATTTCTTTCTCAGATAATGTTCCCTCAATATAACCTGCCCACTCACCTTCTATAGAGCACTTTTGAATTTCAGCCCATCCAGAGGCAAAGCTTTGTGGATGTGTGTAAGTGAGCATGTATAGATCAATCTTCTGATAACTGATACACTTTTGGCAAATACTCCTGTCAGGGAAAGTCTCTTCATGTGAAGTATTTGCAAAGAACACTATTGTGCTTATCCCTATTAAAACTAAGATTAAGTTTGCATGCTTAAATTTCTTTTTTGTTACATTTTGTTGACAAAAAGCAAGTAAGGAAGCAGTTGGGCAAGATTTAAATTCAATGAGGAGAAACCCTCTTGTAAAGATTAGTCCAGCTGTGCAACATGCTTAGAAAAAGACTGTTGGTTGTAAAGCAGATGGAAATAGAAAACAAAATATTGAAAATGCTACATCTAATTTTATTGCAGGTCAAAACATCTAAAATGTCACAGGGATCTTCTTTTCAAAGGTCATGGGTGGTTTTTAAATTAAATTATGAATATCACAAGCCACCACTGAAAAAAAGCATAATTTTAAGTTCTTGCTGAAAACAAAACATTTGCATTGACATTTTAATATGCTGAAAATGTACCCCTTTCTTGAGGGCAGAATACACATATATTGCAGATGATTAGCTAAAGCAAATTGTTACTATGGACTACAGTTTTTGGAAGCGTTGTGGTAGTTTTTACTCTGATTCAGTAAAAACAGGATTACTCCGGTCCCCAAGTTATCAGAACAAAGGTGGGTATTATGCATAAGACTCAGAATGCTTTTATGCTGGATGAAAGCTGTGGCAAACCAGTAGGAGGGTAGCTAGATAAAAGTGCAGGTCTAGAGACAGCTGCTGTTGGAAGGATCAAGCTGTGAGTTACTAAAAGCTTATCCGAGAGTCCAGAAAAAAAGGATAGATTAAATAAGTCAGCAGTTTGTAGCCACCCAGTCTCAATGAACTGTTATTTTCTGACAGAACAAAGTATAAAAATGTACCTATAGAGAATTATCAGGTCAGTTGCTATTTAAAAAGCTAATGAAGTATAACCATGTGGTAGGAAATTACAGTTCAGAATAAATATCATGCAAAATGTTACATATGCACATACAGATTTCCTTTGAAATTTATATTTATAGTAGCACCCCAAGTTGTTGAGTCAAATATGTCACACATGTATGGAGGTAAACTTGTCTCAATATTATTCAATCAAACAAAAAAACTAATCTCAATCAAAAAAAACCTAATCTCAATCAAAAAAATAAATTGTGGTCCAAACTTTTGGAATATTCAATCATAAACAACTAATCTCAATCAAAAAATATTAAGCTGTGATCAAAACTTTCAGAGTTGTAACGATTTTTTTTTAATGGAATATTTTATTTTGGGGAGAAAAAAAAAATGTTTGATAAAACTTTTTTTGATTAAAATGACTAATTGTTTCTCATGAAGAGAAAAAAAAGTTATTTGCAAAACATAAACTTTTATTTGCGCATGTCAAAAATCTTTGGTTACGAGTCTTGCTCTTTTGGTTTTTGACGCTCTCTGTTTTTGGTTGAACTCAACAAATTTTGAGTGTTGGAAAAATGGACATCCTGGGCGGGGCCTAAAGACGAACGACGTAAGACGTTTCCCTATTGGTTAGCGCTGACTAAAGCCGCAGACTCTGATCCCCCCCACCTCTGAACTTCTGCTCGAACTGCAGGGCTTGCAGCGTCGCTTCAGTGAGGGAACATCAACTGTACAGAAAAGAACTGCGGTTAAGTGAGCCGACAGTCAGAAATACGCGGTCACGCCAGCCGACACCAGCTCTCTCCTAAAGATTAGCTTTGCGCATACAAGGTGCATTACGGTAATGGAGCAGAAAGGACGCAAGAGGAAAACAGAAAAGTAACCTACAGAACATTTATATTAATTACATTTTTACAACTTTCACATTCATGTTTTATGTAAAAGAATAAATATTTAATATTTTACTGTACAGTTTTGGAGAAATATCT